>JAOQIF010000738.1:0-44311 GCA_026260285.1 Colletotrichum sansevieriae | reverse complement strand
AAATTGAACACTCCCCAAAAAAAAAAAAAAAAAAAAAAAAAAAAAATTGCAGCCCATTTGCCAAAGCGGTCGCGGTCCGTATTTCTGGCAAAATATCGCCGCTTCCACGCCGCTGGGCATGACGACCAACCAATATGCTCATCGGAGAAGAATGGAGAAGGAGTAACACTGTAGTCCCAGCCCACTAACGAATCCCTATAATCACTAATACTACTAAACTGGCAAACGGGGCAGCCATTCAGAGGAGAAAGACGCACAAGGGCAATTTTCCTGCCACGATCATGGTCACAGTGCCTGTCCATGTCCGTCTCTCTCCACGCCATAATAATAACAAGGCCTATTGGCGCATATAGACTACCTAGTCCTGTGGTAGTACGAAGGTCGCGGCCAAAAGTATTCGTACATACAGGGGTCGCCAAAGCCGTGCTAATTCACATGCGAAATGATCAGGCCGTACTGTAGGCGATCGCTCCTTTTTAGGTTAGACTAGGGCGATAAGATACACTATCTCGCTTATATAAGCAGATTCAACTAATAGAAAGGTAGCGATACTACTATATAGATCGCCGACTATTAGCCGACCTTATCATAGATTAGATAAGGTCAGGACTATACTGTAGCAGGGGGGTATGTACGAATACTTTTGGCCGCGACCTTCGTAGAGGGGCGCGTTTTAGAGTCGCCCTTTGCTTTCGATCGTCCGTGTACTATCGGTTGGCCCATCTCATATCTTCCCTGAGGCTAGGCGTGGCTTACCCGTCCAGGATGCTTAGTCACGACAGCCAGAAGTCCAGCCAGTCCCGCCTGGCTTTCCCTCACAATGCTTGGCGCCGTTGTCCCGCGACCTCATGCCGAGGAAATTGCACCCAGCTCCGCTCGACTCCATGCAAAGTAGCATGCCGCTCACTGCTTTTTCCGTCAAAGGACGGGCCAATACACTGCCACGGGGGCCCAATCGAACGGAATGACTGCATCTTCTCAGTTCAGCTTCCATCAGCAGCGAGGATCACCTCTCGACATGCACCTTGACGGCTTCCTAGGACCCCGGGTCCAAAAACCGAACCACTTGATCGTGACGCCAAACGCATGCCTTCTTTTTGCATAGTACGAATTGGCGCCAAAGCCAAAACTGCTGCATCCAAGCAATGGATCGACGCCAAGGATCCACTCATAAATGATGGGAATTCGACAGAGGTCCAAGTTCTGCGTCCGATCCGTTGCTCTGACGCTCGGGACACGGGAGATGCCGCCGAATACCAGCGACAGAGCTCTGTGCTGGGTTCGCCAGCGGCGTTAGGGTGATTGTTCAAACACCGCGGGGGCCTCGTTGGCTTCAGAAATGAATCCATAACCGCAAACAAGAAGAGGTCTCCACATCGGCGGGAGCAGCAGGACCCGCTTCTTCTTGCCCCAACGTGAGGTTGTCTGAACGTCAAGACGGTTTCAACAGCATTTCGATCCGTGCATGGCTGGCCCTCGAGAATGGGACGGGACGCTGTGGAATGAAACTTCAATGGACCTAAATACGTATACTTTGCCAAGCGTGTCCCGGCAATTCCTGCTTCAGGTCGAAATCGAGGGAGTAAGTCGAGCCGGATTGTCGCAGATCATCGCTTTTCGTTGATGTCATGCCTGGGAAGAAACAAAAAGGCTACTTGGGGGGATCGACGATATACCCCCGTCAGAGCTGAGATGGTGAGGCTGTTCGCACTAGCCACAGCCGAAACGTCAGAAACTCGGACCCCCTTTCTCTTCGGCCAGATCTGCAAACAGCCTGAAAGGCAGAGACTACGGTACTGCGGTAACAGGCAAAAGCAAAAGCTCCTGTTCAGGTGCTTGTGGCTTGAGCAGTTCCCACAGGTACTTCCTCTCGTTGGTACTGTTACATAGTAAGCGATTCTCTAGCCATTCAAAGCTATCCACAAATGGACCTTCGTCCCCACGATACCAGTGCAGGGGTTAAACATGTCCATCACACCGAAGTACGGTGGTACAAGTCGCCCAACGATGCGTGCGCAAGCCCTTCCGGTAGGTCCGCGAGAGTTCCAAAATAAGGAATCTCATCCAAGCGAACTATGACCGGCCTGGCACGACGGCAGCCTGCCGGCCGACCCTGACACGGAAAAGTCCCAGAGGAGCGGTAGTACTAGACCAGCTAAGAACGGTAGATAAGCACGCGACCGTCGCCCAACAGGCAGTACTGCCATTCAATGGTGGCGCGGGGCGCCTTCGTGTGCTGTGCAAAACCACAAGGGGGTGGTCCAATATCTCTGAGGTCGTCGAGCGCACAGCTGCGCCTGAACTCCCAGATCAAGTCAGATGCGCTGTTAATTAGGAGTCCAGGCCCCGGGGACAAGCAAAGAACAAGCTTTCAGCTACTGCGGGTCTCCAGCGTCTGTGCGAAGCAACAAAAAAAAGGAGGGGGGCGGAAGAGGGAGACGGCGGCTTCTGGAACTATTCGTATCCCGCAGGCCCTGAAGGCGCAGGCGGGAACAGTGACGCCGGTCCCCCGGCAATTGCCGCTAACATGGCGAGAGGCGGAACTCCTTCGAAAAAGGTCCGTCTTTCGCTCGGTAGTCGGGCGAGACGGGATGCTAGTGGGCACTTTCGTGATGGCCCGGCGTTATGCGGCGTGCCTGTCCTATAAGTTTTTGGTTGGCGATTAACGGAAACCCGGGGTTGGGAGGCCGCGGGTCGCGATCGCAGACGTGTTCGTAGAACTTGTAGATTGAGTATCTGGTTGACCTTCGTCCAGCATCGCCCCGGAAAGTCAGGATGAGGGATGAGACGGCGAGAGTTTGGCGTTCCAGGGTTGTCGACGTACAAGCTTTGCGGGTTTCCGAGAGTTCAAAAGAAAAGTTGCCGAGCAGGATTCATTGGACTCGTCAACTGCGCGTCATTCGATGTTGAGTTCTTGCAAACTTGGCAAGGCAGACGGAAGCCAGGCTGCTGGACGCTGTCAACGCAAGATGCCTTGGTGTGTTGCGTTGCAGGCGTCAACGATTCCCCAAGGTATGGCCGACCTCCCGAGTCGGGCAAATGTCAAGCTTGCTTGAGATTGAGCGGACAGGATGGTACCTTGCCTCGCCTTTCCCTGCCACCCCTCTCGTCTCCAGCCTGTGCTTCACAATGCCGCACCGTCCTCCAAGTGCCTTTTCGAATGTGAAATGACTATTACAGCGGGTGCCGCTTTTCTCGGCCACCGAATGACAATAGCCTGGAGTCCAAAAAAGGAGACCCCTGTGAAGTTGAACTGACTCGGACCCCACCAATCTCCTTCCCCCGTCTGTGCACGCTCCATTTTTTTCCTCATCAGGGGAGATTGGGCTGGCTCGGTCAGCCTTGCGTGCACCCAACCGACTTCGCGACCGCGAGGCTGAGAGGGCCTCAAGCCTCAACGCCAAAACTACATCATCAATTCAGTCAATTGCCAAGCCATTGAGTCTCGTCCTCGGATCTTAGACGACCCAAGCTGCGCTCGGCGGCCACGGCCCGATGTCCCCGACAACACCGACGGACTACGACACCTTGCCGCCCCTAGCCCGCTCTTCCACCCTCCCCGCCGGCCTTAACGCCAGCAGCAGCGGTGCTGTCTCCGGTTCCAACGCCGGCGGCAACACAATTCTGCAACCGCAAAACCGGTCGCTTCTCGCTCCTGAAGATGCCTTCCTAGCGACGTCCCCTCCCCGCAGACCGGCCCCTTCCTTTCCCGACGGCAGCGTCGGCGCAGACCATCGCGCCGCCCGCGCCCGCCTCCGGCACAACGCTGGCGGCATCGACCCGCTTTCCGACGATGGACAGCACCGCTCGCGGTCTCGCCGCAGCCGCAAGCGCACCTGGAAGAAGCTCATGTGGGTGAAGCAGAGCTACCCGGACAACTACACAGACCAGGCCACTTTCCTCGAGAGCCTGCAACGCAACCCCAGACTGCAGCCGTACGATTTCTGGCCTCTGGTCGCGGACTCGACGGTCATTGTGCAACATGTATGCTCGGTCATCGTCTTCATCGTCTGCTTCGTGCTCATATTCCAGGAGCGCGTGTCCCCCGTGTCGATCGTGTCGTGGGGAAGCCTGGCGACGTTTTTGGGTTGGCTGCTGTGGGAGCGCTGGGAGACTGACGAGGAGCGCAGGGCTGTCGAGCAGGGCGGGAGCGGTGTTGTTGGAACGGGTGCGGTGGTGGGGAGGCGGGACACGGTTAGTCGGAGGACGGGAAGCTTGCCGAAGCGACCGCCGTCGCACGTCGATGAGTCCTCTGCGGCTACGACGGCGACGAGCTCGGCCACGAACTCATCCGCCAGTGCTGAGCGGCTACCACGGCACTCGCACTCGGCGTCTGCGAGCTCACTCATCTCCACCACCTCGGCTACCTCACAATCCGCCTACCACCGACACAGTCAGGAAGTAGTGAACGGCAATTCACTACCGCGTCGGGCATCTTTTCCTCTTCCAGGCGATGATACCAGCCGTCTACATCAACGGCTCGGGACCGTCAAGAGTGCGATGCTCATCTACTCTACCCTCCTCGGTCTCTCGCCCATTCTCAAGTCGCTGACACGCTCGACGTCAAGCGACAGTATCTGGGCCATGTCCTTCTGGCTCCTGGCCATCAACATTTTCTTTTTCGACTACTCGGGCGGCGTCCGCGTCAACATCCCCGCCTCGCTTTCCACCAACGCCGCGCTGATGGCTTCGACCGTGTTGGCGAGCCGGCTGCCTTCCACGGGTCAGGTTTTCAGCCTTACGTTGTTCAGTATCGAGGTGTTCGGGCTCTTTCCTGTCTTCAGGAGATACGCGCGCCATCGAAGCTGGGCTTATCACTATGCCATGACAGTGTTTCTTGTCCTTGGATCCGGCGCGGGTGTCGGCGTCATACTCGGCGACAACGGTGGTGGTTGTTGCTGGCCGTGGAAGAGCGCTGTTATCGGCATGTTTGTCAGCGTGCTCATTGCCGCCATTGCCATGGGAGGATGCAGTTGGTGGCTCATCGGTTTGCAAAAGTACAAGAACGAGATCTACGGGCCCTGGGATCCGGCTCGTCCCATTATTATGAGTAGGCGACTTTGGGACGATGGGTGAAGAGAGTAATATTAGACGAACCGAGATGTATGGACAAATGTCGGCTTGTAATGATTTTTTTTTGAGCAATTCCTCAGGACGCCGATCTCTCATTTCCACGTGTGACGGCAGTCATGAGGCATGTGTGCTAGCCGTTAAACAGCGATACGTCAGTCTATGGCATTCCCACAACTAGACATTCTTCGTCACTTCTGGCGCCTCGTTTCGAACTTACCTTGCTTCGCTACTCCTTGTCCGCAATCACCGTTTCTTCGTAGCACTTGTGCTTGCAGTACGTGCGCCAAGCTGCAGCCAATAAACGAACCGCTCAAGTAGGCAGAACTGAGACTCGTTGTGTTGTTTGCACATAAGTGCTCCAATCCTAGGACATTAGATTCTAATATAGAAAGACACCACTTAGCTACATCATCCCAGGATTCAGTAAGATATTACTCAGCCTATGGCCTGATTTCCTGGGATAGCAAGACAACACCTATCCGCCTGTCCTCAGGAAATTCGGACCATGATTTCTTTGCAGACGCAGTTGTACGGTGGGTTCCAGCTGCACATAATGTCCAACCTCCTAAGAGGAATCTTGTCTCAGTCAAAAGGACCTCCATATTACACTAGACCTACAAGGCACACTGGGGTACATATGCTCAAGTAGTACCCTGTCCTCACGAAGTTAATATGGCTCGTGACAGCGCCCTCTCTGCGAGGAAGAGATATGTAGTATGTCGTGATGCCTTCAACATCGCCGGCGCCCACCGGGGCACGTGACCCACGCCGGGTCCGGAACAACACTTTCCCGAGCCCCGCTCCTCCGATCGTGGTTATTAGCTACCACGTTGCGGCGACTCTCCTTACAATAGATCAAGCTCTTCAGTAACTATGAATATGGCCCTATAGGACGTCTCTCAACATAGTAGTAATGAGATGCTCTCCCAGATGAGCCGATTGGGAATTCTTAGAAGCATCATGACCTTGGCGATACGTTTTGTTCTATTAATATGTCTCAGAATATCTATACTATGTCGATGCCATGCCAGCTACGCTGTACGAGTATCCATGCCAGCCCTGCACGCATATTAGTTATATCAATGTGGGTTTTAAAACATTTTTCAGAGCACAAGAAGGTAAAAAGATCCATCAGGCGGATTTTTCGGCGATAAGGGGGAAGCAAAAACAAAAACCAAGTTATGGCAGCGCGGTTCGAACCCACGACCTAAAGAAAGTGCCCCCACAAAAAGAAAACTATGGAGCAGAATCAGCTACAACAATATTACGTTTAGGCGCAGCCGAATAACTCGCTGCTCAACGTCGCGCAATTCAAGTTGGGCTCTAGTCTAGTTGTACAATTGGGCTTCTCTGCTCAATGCAATGCAGCGACCCTTATACTTTGATACGGAGGTTGCGAGACTGGAGGTGGATGCCACGTTGAAGTGGAGGATGGAGTCGTTGGAGGCGATCAGGTGTTAGCACTGGTTGGATTCGCGGCCTCACTCGCAGCAGTAAGTTGTCTGCTTCGGCATGCTAGGTATAGTCAGGGTCGGCAAAATAGGTGTAGGCATTGTCACATTTTGCAAGGTTTAGGTTATAATTAAGGTTGAATCAGATCACTAACGGTACAACATAACGAACTTTAACTACTCAATGATCGCCAAGTCTAATCTGGTAAACTTCCCATCACGACATCGTAGTTATGCCTCCAGTCTAGTCGCAGTATGACGTCACGGAATTGGGGTCCGCGTAACAGGTCTCGGCGCCGTTGAAATCACATGGAAAGCCAGATTCGGCCGCTGTAAGTGGACAAAAGAGCATCGTTAGTCGTGCGCGGCAGGGCAAGAAAGTTGCACGGGAACATGTCACTTACTCTGCCAGCAGATCCTCTTGATCGTATCGCCGTCGATGACGTTGCCACCAGGACCGACCGAGGTGCACTGAACCATATGTGAGCTGACTGTCGTTTCGCAGCACCGCATGCCATAATCGCACGGCGCTTGGGAAATCAAAAACTTACCCGTCCACTCGGAGTGTCGTACCTCACAGAGTTCTGGCTGTCAGGCCACTGATGAAGCAAATGTCAGCAGAAGCACGTAGGCTTGGAAAGAAACTGAGTCCACGTACCGTCTCGAAGATGTATTTATTGTATGCAGCACAAGCAGTTGCAGTGAGTTGCCAGATGTAGCTCCCGCCATTGTGGCAAGTGCATGAATAATGCCATCTTGCCTCACTTGAGAAGGCTCAGATATTAGCATCGATCCAGCAGCATCCATACGCCTTGTCAAACATAACCCACGCTCGCAATGGCTACGATAGATGGCGGCTGGTGGGCTTGAGAACTTACGCAGAAAGGACAAGGGAGGCGATAGCAGCCAAGGCAGAAGGCTGAAAGCGCATTTTGGGAGGTAGATATAAGTTGGGGTTATGAGGTGACACAAGTAGTGTGCAATATCCAGATAGGTCCTGGGCCTGGTGATAGTCTTCGAATGACTTAAGAGTTTGGGGGGGGGTTGGCTTCTGGTGATAAAGGCATCACTTTGGCTTTATAACAAGATCCTGTACGGACTCACCATCACCGCCAACCATTGGCGCTCAACTACCTTCTCCATATCGTGAGCTCGTGATCATTCAAGCCGTCTAAAATTAAAGGGCCACAGTGTACCAGGGTGTGATCCATAGTTCGATGGAATGATAGCTGATTGCAACGGATAACGGCAAGTATTGGAAGAGAACGATGATCCATAGTTCGATGGAATAATAGCTGATTGCAACGGATAGCGGCAAGTATTGGAAGAGAACGAACTCGCCGGACTCCGCCCTGTCCCCAACGTACATTGAACATCTGAGCTGAAACGGATTAGATCCAGCCTGCTGGATAGTTCTTAGTTACTTAGTAAACTTTATGTCCGGAAAAAAGGGGGTCTTTTCCACGCCGAATGATGAATAAAAACTTAGCAGTAGCTAATGCTGCTGGATAGTTCTCATCTTCGTCGTGAGGTTCTACTGAGAATATCCGGAAGCACATGGTGACTTGATGATTGCAAACAGTTAGACTTGATTTTCCTGGCCAGGTCTGAACGTGTTCCAGACTTCATCTTGTCGTGAGGTTCACCGAGTCAGAGGGTTTGGGTATCTACGGCTGTCTTGGTCAATATCCGAGGGCACGTGGTGACTTCGTCATTGCAAACAGTTAGACTTGATGATCCTGGCCAGGTCTGAACGTGTTCTAATTGGCCATCATGGTGATCAATGTATCTAAGCGGAGCGCAACTGACTAGTAACGCTCTTGAATGCCGAAAAAGCGAAGCTCTCGTATGCATTCCAGCAAGCTCATTGCTCACCGATAGGAAATGCAATCTAGGATAAACACGAGCTGGAGCCCCCACTAGCTTGGTATCTTGTATCTGATTAGCTTCCCAGATATCATTCTTGTACTTAGGGAAATTGATCAGCGGTATTCAGCCATCTTCACCATTGACAATGCGGTTGTTGACGTCTTCGCGCGACTCGTTCGAGACTAGAGCTGACCACTCTCCCCGACATCTTTTTGATTGTTTCTGAAACTGAACGGATAACGGATAACGGATTCCGCGGCGAACCGCGGCTCCAGTAGTTGTGGTTCGTGTGATCAAAGCTCCAGTACGATGCTGCTACAACGGCGGGGATGCAAAGATTCATCGACAAAGGGAAAAGAGACTTCAAGCGAAGTCGTGTACTTCAGAGAATATAAATACAATACTGAAGCCTCTCCCCAATCTACCTACTTCAGAGACTCACAAAGGCTCAAGCATACCTTCTCCAGCCCTCAACCCACACCGCAGTTCCCTTCCAAAGCCCCCTTCCTCCTCTCGAAACAATGAGATTCACGGCCCCCTTCACCCTCTTCGCGCTTGCCGCCGCTGCGCCTACCCCCGAGGCCGCCAAAAGCGCCGCTGACAACCTGTTGTCATCCATCTCGTCTGTGGCCCTCGCCCACGACGACGTCATTCTGTATGGCGTCAACGGCGAATACAAGGTCATCAAGGAAGCCGAATTCAAGAACCTCACCGATGCTGGCACCCTGGTGTACGGCGGCGACAAGGTCAAGGCTCGCTCCCTCCCCGATGCCCTGGCATCCCTTGAGGCCCGGGACTGCGATGGACTCAATGTCGAGTTCGATATCACCAGCAAACAGTACTTCCTCGACTGGGACGTCCAGATCTCCCCCGTCATCGGAGCCCAGCAGGCTCCTGTGAGAATCGCTGTCGCACGCGGCTATTCGGTTTCAAACTCCATCACCATCGGAGCGTCTGCCGGATTCACCGTCGAGGAACTCTCTGCCAGTCTCAGCATCGACTACCAGGAGACCTGGACCACCACTGATTCCACTACCATTACCTACACCGTTCCCACTGGACAGTACGGCGTCATCGTCAGCCAGCCGTATGTCCACCGCATGTACGGCAACGCCTGGACCTCGTGCGACACGAGCACTGGAACGCAGGGAAGCTGGATGTCCACTACCCACACGAGCGAGAACTACGACGGCATGGAGTGGGTCACAGGTGTTATGCGCCTGTGTGCGAACGTGAACTACCCTGTTCCTTACTGCAACGGCCAGGGCTATCACCACTAAGTGCCCGAAAAGAGGCTTTGGTTCTTCAGAGAGAACTGTTGCCACCAGCTGGTAGTTATCACTAGGACGTGGGTCTGGCTAAGAGCTTACATAGCTCCAGCACGAGACGGTTGAGGGTTGAGATTGCTCGGAATAATATTGGCCTTTTAGTTGAGCAAACACGACTGAATGTACAATAGCGGAGGCTTGGTCTAGTTACTGCAGGTCATCTACATGACACCGTTTAATTTAATCAAATTCGTGTTTGAGAACTTGTTCTTCATAAACAGAATTCAATTGAAGGCACCGCATAAAGGCAACCCTGGAACCTCGCTTTGAGAAGAGCGTCCGACATTAGAAACTTCAAACACTTTGATTGGATTTTCATAAGCCGTACCGCGCATACTGTGAAAGCTAATCGCCGATATAAACAAGCATTCGTTAATGACAGATAGTGTACTTAGTCGTTTAAGTCGAGCCCAAATCGGGTCATCATCAATTCCTTTTATAGAAATTATTATATTAGTATAGTGCAGAGGAAAAGAGTTAGTATAGTTAGGCTTATCTAAAGGTAAATATTCTTCTCTAGCCCCCTATACCTAAGAGAAGGGCTAGAGAGCTTATCTAGAGGGCATCTAGTGCCTCCCCATATCTTGTCTGCTTTGGAATACCCCAACTTGTCCGTAGGGCCTCTGATCCCATGGAACTCGTCCTGGATCGTGACACTTTTGGTTCCTGTAGCTTATTGGCCTTGAGACAAGGTGAAGCATTCAACAAGAAATAAGAGCGATAAGTTTAATATAGCCCTGGAAATCGCAACAAGGAGACACCAGAGTACAACTGAGGGGATTGGTGCATCTGTTTCGACATTGAGAGTTGTTCATTTTTTCCGAGGCTTTCTGATTTTATCCAGTCTGTGTACACTCAACGTGAGAGCCCGGATCGACCAACGCCTGACAATCCTGTGTCGTCAACTTGGTCGTCAGGCCGTTGCACGCCTCTCCGTCCTTGTTGGAGTCCACCCCAGTGGCGTCGCCGGCACCGTTGCAGATGGGTGATTTCATTTGGCGCTTTTTACCGTTCACGCAGCTGCAGGAAAACCGAGCTGGCCCCTTCTGAGATTCTCGCTCAACGAGAGACTTTGCACTGAATTAATGTTAGATCAGGGGCCAGCAGGCACAGATTTCACGATAACGTTACTCTTTTGGGGGGGGCTGACAGTTATTGGTGTAGCGATCGTGAAAGCCAGGAGGGCGAGAGTAAAGATGCCGGATTTTGAGAACGTCATGATGATATGCCACGAGTCTCAAGCTACTTCAATGAGTGCGATGAAGAAAGGATGCCGAATAAGCTTAGAGTCCACGCGATGGAAGGCTGCTACTTAAGCTTATCAGGCCAAGCGGTTGCTCCTCGAAGTTTGCAACTACTGAACCGCGCACCTCCGCTGCCGGCAGCCGAACTTCGTGAGACAGCGGTAACGGGCATTTCTTGAGTCGTACCAAGAGCACGGGCGAACAGGCGTTTAAGCTTCGCGGGACATTCGCCAAGCTTCAGGGCCACCAATAAACCAGGGTACTTGTGCATCAGTCCGGCGATAGAATCTGACACGACAAGGACCAGCATGTCTGGAGCAGACCCATGCAGCACTATCGGCAGAAGTCAGCTGCTCGAGTTCATCCGAAACGTCTCAGATCGACCATGGGTAGCAAAAAAAGGCACCAGAAGATTGAGCTGAATCGCCACCTGGATAGTGTTCAATCATGCTTTGCGCTAGTTGTTCGGAACTAGATAGAGTTTACCCTATGGCTTGCGTTCAATCCTGTCTCCGAGCCTAGGTTGATGTAGCTTTATATGGTGTCAGAGTGACATAGGACACACTAGAGCCTTTAGAAGAATTTTGAGTTTTGCCATAATCACAATAGGAGTTGGGAATTTCAAAGAACGGTGTCGCTCCGTTTGATCCGTTAGCTCAAGTAGGCATCATAATGTTGCGTGGGCTCAAAAAGGATTGACAGGTCTCTGTGTGCTTAGGCTCTCAACAACATTGGCTTGATGTAGCTTGCAGGAGATCCAAACTGAAGGCAAACGCTCATTGACTTAGACATTGAGATACCTCCTTCGAATATGTTCTGGCTCCTGAAGTTTGGTAAATAAGAGGCTTTTCGGCCAGACCGTGGGTACCTGTCAAAAGATCCATGGATAAGGCATTGGGTATCTACCAAGGTATCTCCAATGCGTGTTGTGATTCAACAAAGTCTCTACGGTCGTGCTATTGACGTCAAAAACTCTTCGCTCTGACCATTTAACTTCTTTTTCCTCATCCTGAATCTCTGGGGAAAAATACAATCACCTTGCAGCTTCATTCACCATGCACGTTTCATGCGCTCTCGTTGCGGCTGCGGCTCTTGTCCCAGCGGCCATGGCCGACCCAGCTTCTCGGTTTTCAGGAATCTCTACGCCCTCAGAGAATTCGGATAAGTACTTGAAGCCTGCATCAAGTGTCACGACCTTGACTTTCAACATCGAAAAAGTGGAGGACCAAGTCCGGTCCTTCTTGACCGAGGCCAACCAGTCACTCAAACACATCAACCCCGACAATTTGGACAGCCTCCACAACGGCAAAGCCGTTGTTATTCCTATGGACGACGATACGCTTGAGTCTCTGCTCATAGTCAAACGCATCTCTGAGATCACCCACGGGAATAATTTGGTTATTGTTCCCAGCTCAACGGATGAAGAGAACCCGTCCGAGGCTGAGAAACCTAGAAAGACCATCAATATTACGGAGTCGGAGGATGTGAAGAAGTTTGCCAAGTCGGTGGACAAGATGATGCATGAGGTCAACTTCAAAGAGGGCGTAAAGTGGCTCTGTGAGGTCTTGGACAATTTTGGAGATATTTGCAGAAACGCCCAGAAGAAGACTGATGAGAAGGCGAAGGAGAAGAACTACGACAAGAAGCCGAAAGAGAATTCCAATATGTCACGAGCCTGGATGAGATCGTAGGGGAAAGGACGTACCGGACTACCCTATAGGGGTCCGTAGAAGGAGGATACCGGGTGGCGTTTCGGATAACGGGCTACGCTAGGAGTCCGTAGAAGGGGAATACTAGTAGCGCCCCGGGTAACAAGCTATCCTAGGGAAGTCTATAGGTAGGGGGCACCGGGTAGCTCCCTATATAAGTCCTCTAATCCTTATATACCCTTATATAGTAGATAGGAGGGTTAGAGAAGAATAAATATTATAACCTTATACCTATCTATACTAACTCTTTTACTCTATATTATTTCCCCTTTATAATACGTTCTTCTCTTAAAACTACGCTAATAGGGGTGCAGACTATTAGAGCAGTGCTATATATAATAACAATACCTACCCGTAGGTCTACTAGGGAGGTAAGATCCCCCGCTAGATAGGAGCTACTAAATAGCTAAACTCAGGATGAGATACCTATTAATTGGAATAATAAAGAGAGTACTAATAAGGAACTAGTTAATTAATTAATAGAGGCTGAATTAGATCGCCTTATTAAGGAGGAAGAAAAGAAGAGTTAACTAAAGTATAAATAAGAATATTATAAGGGACTGGATACCCCGACCGGAGAAGCTGGAGACGCTTCAGCTACTACAGGCTGAAGGGAGGAGAGGCCTATAGGTCTAGGGCATAGAACCCTTATAGCAAAGACTTAGTAAATACTTGCTAAAGGCTAGAAATAAGGGATCTTAGAGGAAGTAAGTAAAAGTAGTATAGTAATATAGACCCTACTTTTTAGGTGCTTCTGCTATTAGTTTGATCTAACTATAGCTCTTAGCCCCTCGATACCTTTATAATTCTTTTGCTTCTACCCTGCTTTAGGAAGGTTAGTAATAATAATAGTACTATATACCCGAGCGACGCCTACTAATTAAGCTAAAAAACCTATGCTTAATATTTACTAAGAGCGGAGCGAAATAGCCTATATAAACCTTTATAAGGAAGCTAATCCTAGCGAGTAGTTAGAGGATAATATAAGCTAACGAGGGGAGGTAAGAAGCTATGCTTTAAGCGAGGCTAGGGGCCCCGAAGAGAACGGGCTACCTATGCTAAATGCTTGCTATATAGATACTAAGTATATGCAGGAGAATGGGGTATATAAGACCTCTTCTTATGAACTAGACGGGCTAACGGGCTAGATGTCTATAGCTATAGCTAATAAGCTAGCTTAAGCTAGAGGGTTAGATAAAGCAACTAGCTAAGTACTAATATAATAGATCATAACTATAATAGCTAACTAATAGGAGCTAATTGCTACTACGTTAAGTAACCGAGCTTCTGCTAAGCGATTGCCTAAGGTTTATAAAAAACCCCCGAATTATAATATAGCGCGCCTTACTAGCGAATCTACTAGTATAATAAGGGAAGATTAGCTCGTTATAGTTAAAGAGGCTTATAAGTACCGCCCTAGCTGCTCTAATAGCTAGTATATCTAGTAGGCTTTAAGTATAATAGAGCATACCCTATAAATAGAATAGCAGAATTATTAGCAAATACTCGTAAACGAGTCGGGGAACTAGATAGACCTTAAATAGGAAGACTTCCGAATTTTTATAAGAGGTTAGTATATCGCACCCGAGCTCTAAGAATAGAACTACTATAATACTCTAAAATAGTACTATTAGAAGGATAATAAGAAACTAATTGTATATTAGGCTCGATAGGAGTCTATTAACCGAGTACTTAGCGAGCTGAGTACTAGTAATATAAAGGCATACGCCTTCTTTTAGGGCCTTATTAGGACCCTGAAGGATAAACTCTTTAAGTAGGATATTAACTATACTAATATATATACTATCGCTCTATATATATAGAGATTATAAGAGATTATAGAAGGGAGATATAGGGGAACGTCTGCTAGCTATTCCAAGTTGTATAAGTAACTATACTTAGGCTCTCTAGACTGCCCTTATAAGAGCAGCTTATAACCCCTTAGGTTGATAGACTTAAGGGATTGCTACCTAGAGACCCTATCCTAGAACGACCGCTCAGCAGATGCTCGCCTAACGCCTAGTGCTAGTAGTATATCTACTAATTCCTAGGGACCCTAATACTATAATTATAAGAAGTATAGCTATATCTCTCCTAATTATACCGAACCCTATGCATAGCTAATAGGTAGTAATTAGAACCTAAACCTAAGGCAGGGCGGGATAAGCGTAATTATAATACCTAGAGTAACTAATACTAAAGACTTAAGAAACGAGTAGGTATAGATATAACCCTGAGGGGCTCTATGCTAGAAATCACCTCGGTTCTAATAGGATAGACTATTAAGGGATAGGCGTTAGCGCTCCGAGCATCTAGTGAAGTCGAACTAGAGGTTAATATAGATATTTATATAATAATAGATATTATATAAGAAGACCTCGTTAAGAGGCTCTAACTAAAGGAAGCTACTAGTATTATAGCCCCTGAATTAGTAGATTTCTAGGGAAGGCCTATGCCTATAGGCAAGGTCTACTAGCTTATATTCTTCTTTATAAATAGTCGGGGTTACCTATAGAAGATTCGCTAGGCTTTTATTATAAGCCCTCGCCCCGAAGGAGCGGGAGATATCCTTCTATTTAATAACTTAATAGGATAGGAAGGTATCTATATAGATACCTATATATATACCTAGTTATATAAACCCCTCTTGCTCGCTAAGCTAGAGGCGATTACCTAAGAGATTATAGAGAATAGCTAATAGGCTTATATTATATATCTAATAGGTGCTATAAGCTCTAATAAGAAGGATATAGAGTCCTTAGGCAAAGACTCGCTAGAGAATAAGCAGGAGAAGAAGATTCCTAGGGAACTTTAAGATTTTGCTAACATTTTTAATAAAGAGAATGCGAAGAAAGTTCTAAGGCTAAAGGGAGCGGTATACTATATTAAACTAAAACCTAGCAAGGAACCCCTATATAAACCGATATACCCTATATTAGTAGAGCAGTTGCGAATACTCGCTAAGTATATCCGGGATATAGAGGCGGTAGGCTATATATGCTGCTTAACTAGCTCTACGGGAGTACTAGTACTATTTATGCCTAAGAAGGATAGAAGCCTGCGACTATATATAGACTATAGGGGATTGAATAAAATCACGGTGAAGAACTATTATCCTCTGCTATTAATTAGCAAGCTTCTAGATAGGCTTGCTAGAGCGAAGTTTATTTCGAAGATTAACTTAAGCGAGGTATACTATTAAATTATAATTAATAAAGCAGATAGGTAGAAAATAGCGTTTAGAATATGATATGGGTACTTCGAGTATACTATAATGCTATTTAGGCTTATAAATACCCTAGTAACTTTCTAGGCGTATATCTACTAAATACTTACTAACCTTCTAGATACCTGCTATATCATATACCTAGATAATATTCTAATCTACTTAGATATAAGGGAATAGTATACTAAGGACCTCCATGCTATCCTATGCCGCCTAAGGGCTATTAAGCTATTTATAAAACTAAAAAAGTACGACTTCTACTAGATAGAAGTAGATTTTCTAGGGTTCTATATTACCTAAGATAGTATTAGGATAGACCCGGATAGAGTCCGAGTAGTTGCTAAATAGCTAGTGCCTAAGTCTTTTAGAGATATCTAAGTATTCCTTAGTTTCTATAACTTTTACTATAAGTTTATTATAAGATATTCTTATATTATAGCCCCTATAACTAGCGCGCTTAAGGGAAGCTAGAATAGCATAAAGTCGGGAGCCTTCGCCTAGATAGGGGAGATATAGACTGCATTTGAGATACTTTGGAGAGTATTTGCTAAAGCCCTAATACTAAGATACTATAACTTAACGTTAGAAACTAGGGTTAAGACTAATATATCTACTTAGGCAGCATCTAGCATGCTTTTATAGAAGTATAGCATAGTTTAGTACCTAGTAGCCTTCTAATTAAGGAAGCTCTTAGATATAGAGAGGCGCTAGGCTATAGAGCAATAGGAACTCCTTGCTATTATAAAAAGTTTAGATTACTAGGCGTAGTACCTATAAGGACTCCCTGAGAAATTCGTAGTGCTTATAGATTATATAGCGCTAAAAGGAGTGCTCGCTATACCTATATAGGATATTTATAGAAGACTCGCATAATAGGTCTACTACCTATTAGCATTTGACTTCGAAATCTAGTATAGGTCGGGGGTTACTAATCTAGTAGATAGACTATTATAACGCTCTAATTATATAGTAGAAGATACTAAGGTAGATAATATACTTCCTACCCTTAGAAAGAAACTTAGGCTTATTAGCTAGCTTTTAGTAAATATTCGCTAGTATATTACTAAGCTTAAAGGAACTATAGCTATTATAAGAACTTATACCCGAGCTATCTAGCGAAGCATATAAGAACCTTGCTAGAGGGCTAGCTCTAAGGTTAAGGGATCCTCACCCTTAAGTTAGTACTACCTTATAATAGGTACTAATAAGCTACTATATATAAGTATGCATATTAGCGCTATTACCTGCACGAAAGTATATATAGGTGCTATACTAACTGCTCCACGAGAGAATAGCAATAGGCTAGAGGACTTAGGGGGAGCTAGGGTTACTATACTAGAATAGTATATCCTACGTGCTATAATAAGGGAGCTTATTCAGGATGAAATAGCTTATATACTATAACTAGGCATAGATCTTAAATAGATAGTTAGAGGACTATAGGCTAAAGACCCCTTCTATAGAGATATTATAGCTAAGGTTCGCTAGGATACTAGGGAATACTAAGGATACTAAGTTAATAAGAATAATATCCTTTAGTTTAGAAGAAGACTTATTATCCTAGAAGAGGGATCCCTCTGCTATAAAATCCTAAAGAACTACTATAATATGCCTAGATTAGGGTATATAGGAGCAAATAAGATAGCTAAGCTAATCTTGCGAAAGTTTTATTAGCTATATTTAATAGAGGATATATAGCGATATATCGCTAAGTACCTGCGCTGCTAAGGGGCGCGCATACTATAGTATAAGCTATATAAGCTACTATAAATACTAGAACTACTAGTATACCTATTCTAATAGATTTCTTTAGACTTCTTAACTAGCTTACTAGAAAGTTACTAAGATAATAGAGTTACTTATAATATAATCCTAGTAATTATATATTAGAAGACTAAAGTAGCACGGTTCTTAGCGATATCTAAGCGACTAGATGCTGCAGGTTTAGTAAGGATCCTATATTAAGAGATCGAGTGCTAATATAGCATGCTAGAGGTTATTATTAGTAACTAAGATAAACTAATTACTAGCTAGTTCTAGCGAGACTAGACTAAGGCCTGAGATATAGAAGGGCGTATCTCTACTGCGTAGTATCTATAGATAGATAGTCAGACCGAAAGAACGCACTAGACCCTAACTATATATCTTATAAAGTTTAGCAAAGGCTCGCGCAACTAGTAGGTAATATAACTAGTTAAGGCTGAATTTTCGTATAATAATAGCAAATATACTACTATTAGCATATCCCTATTTAAGGCCCTTATAGGATACTACCCTCGAATAGTTAACTACTGCTTGCTAAACGTGGAGATCAGGACTTAAGGGGTTAATAAAAGGCTTAAGAAGCTAATAGAGGTTCGCTAAAGAATAGCTAAGACCTAGCGATATATAACTAAGGTATAAGCTAAGAATATAAATACTAGAAGAAAAGCGTAATTATACTATATTAGAGATATTATAGGACTCTTAATAAAGAACTTCTATTTTGCGAAGGGTTAGCAAAAGCTCGCTCTAAGATTTATTCCTATACTAGTTATAGAAGTTATAAGCCCTAACGCCTATAGAGTGCAACTCCTAGAGAAGTATAGCAGAGCGTATAATATCTTCTCTATTGCTCTATTTAAGCTATAGTATAGCTAAAAGCTCGCCGAGGGGTAGCTCCTAGACCTTGAAGAAGACCCTGAGGAATAGGAAGTCGAGGATATTATATTATAGAGGGAAGCGCTAATAGGCCCCCTATATTTAGTTAAGTAAAAAGGCTAGCTAGTAGAGTATAATACCTAGAAGCCTGAAGAATACTTAGCGAACGCTTTATAAATCCTAGCTAGATTTAAGAAATAGTAGTGTAAATCGCATTATAAGTAGGATAACGAGTAGTATAGACTAATAAGAAAAGTCAATTAACTATAAGACGGCTAAAACGCTAAAGAGAAGACCCCCCCTATAAAGAATAATACAAACCCTATAGGTATCTAACCTTATGTTACTATAGAAGTCTACTGCACTTTCGCTAAAGCTCTGCTAGTACTACTACTCCTTATTATTATTATTACCCTCGTTATTATTATTATTATTATTGCTCTCCTCCTTAGAGCTCTTGCTAGTAGTACTGCTATTACTACCCTAACTATCGCTCTCTATAGCTTTATTAGAGTCGCTATCCTCTATAGCAGAGGACTCGTCCTCTTTGCTATTACGAACCTAGTATTACTAAGCTGCTGCTAAGGTATTACTAACCTTCTTCTAAGAATTCGGTTAAGGCGCGGGACTACTACTAATAACTTTAAAGATAGTAACGGGAGCTTAGTAATAAGCATTACGAAGTATATAGGAACCTTAGACCTTCGAAGGCTCCTATAAAGGAAGTATAGATATATAGGTATTACTCTTCGAAAGCTACGTTATTAGGATATTAGCAAGCTTATTAAAAAAAGTAGCTTATTTAAAGATATAGGTCTTATTATATAAGTAAGTAGGGAGAGTATTATCGAGCTATATTATAATCTCCTTAACTAGAACTTTATCCTTAGCCTAGCGAGCTGCTTATAAAAATACGTTAGATTAATAAAAGGGCGAGACTAGCTATAAGGTGAAACCTACCTCGAGCAAAACCTATAGATATACCTAGGTATATAAAGCTGCACTCTCCTCGATACCTATAGCGAGGAGCTAGTTCTTATAGTTCTTAGAACTAGGCTTAAGATTAGCAGGGTTTACTAACTAGTTATAGAGGCATTAGAAAAGCTCCTACCCCTGCTCTATAGCTGCGAAGATATAGAAGATCTCGCGCTATTAATACTAGCTAGTAGTAATTATATAGATATAACGCTTAACCTAGTTCTAATAGAAACGAGTAATACTAATGAGATAAGTAGGAATCTAGAAATAGGAAAAGTTAGCCTATACCTCTACCGAACGGTTGCTAAACTCACCCTATAGCACTTAATACTATAAACCTAGTATAGCTTATATATATAATTACTATTATAGCAATAGGTGTAAATAACCTGGGTATTCTTAGGGAGCTATAGGGCGTAACTAATGCAGGGTTTGCTGCTACCCGCCTGATTATGCTAACGGTTATTACTACTAAGTTCGGCCTTAGTAGGGCTATACTTAGCGAGGAGTCGGCTGATAAAGCTCTCGGTACTTATGATATTTGAGGAAGTATTATAAGATAAGGAGGTTCTATAAAGTCTCGATAAAGGGCTTAGATAATATAAAAATAGTTATTAAATAATATAGTATAATAAGAAGGGAAAAGAACTAACCCTAGGGCGGGAAAAAGCCGTTATTTTATAGATAGCTAAAGAGACCTTGCTAAACTATCGCAAAGGTAGATGCAACTTCAGATAGCAAAGAATAGCAGTTACTTACTATAATAGGTGCTACCTACCGGGAGATAGGCGTAGTGAATTAGTAATGATAGTTACTATTCGACCTACCTAATAGCCTCGTGACGCGCTTATTTAGAAGGGGGATAATAGGATGAAAAAACGAAGTTATTATAAGGGTATAGTATAAGAAGGTGCTCGCTAGATAAAGAGCGAATAACGGGAGAACTAAAACGAAGCTATTATTAGGATAACTACCCTCTTTCGAAAGGAAATAATAGGATGAAAAACGAAGTTATTATAAGGGCATAGTATAAGAAGGTGCTTGCTAGATAAAGAGCGAATAATAGGAGAACTAAAACGAAGCTACTATTAGGATAACCGCCCTCCTTCGAAAGGAAATAATAGGATAAAAAAAATGAAGTCTTTATAAGGGTATAGCATAAGAAAGTGCTTGCTAAATAAAGGGCGAATAACGGGAGAATAAAAACGAGGTTATTATAAGGATAACCGCTCTTATTCGAAAGGAAACGATAGGATCCCTTTAGAATAGCCTAGATAGAGAGTATAAAAGGGCTTAAAAAGGAGAGGAACTATAAGGAACGGGGCTATAGGCCTAGCTATTATATCTATAACTCTAAGGGCTCTACTATCCTTTAGCGAATATTTAGCAAATAGATACTACGCCGGATAATAGCAGCAATAAGTGAAGGGCTAGGGCCTATCCCAGGCGGCTAAGAAGGATAATAATAGAGGGCTAACCTGCAATACCCGGTCTTATAGTAGGGACTACTATAATTAGAAGGGGGATAATTATAAGGGACTAGATACCCCGACCGGAGAAGCTAGAGACGCTTTAGCTACTATAGGCTGAAGGGAGGAGAGGCCTATAGGTCTAGGGTATAGAACCCTTATAGCGAAGACTTAGCGAATACTTACTAAAGGCTAGAAATAAGGGATCTTAGAGGAAGCAAGTAAAAGTAGCGTAGTAATACGGACCCTACCTTTTAGGTGCTTCTGCTATTAGTTTGACCTAACCGTGGCTCTTAGCCCCTCGATACCTTTACAAATATCTAGAGGCCTTAAGAGCTAGCTAACTATTAATCCTAATAGATAACCCTATTACCTACTAGGTAGTTATTAATAGTAACCCTAAGGCGAAGAAGCACTAGTTAGAACTTTAGGGGAAGCACCTCCCGACGCTTAGGTATAAAGGGGGCATCTAGACCGACTATAATTAATTTATATTTAACCTCGACGCGCAATTTGAAATAAATAAGATTACTTCTAACCTTAAGAAGGTATTATATACTACCGGGTGCCTAGAAGGATTAGTAGCAAAGCGATAGACCTTATACCTTTCTATTAGATATAATAATAAGGCGAAGAATATTACTTAAATATCAATAGAGGACTAGTTAACTAATAGCATAGCTAATAAGGGGTCTAGGATCCTTAGTATATAAACTCAGCTTAAATAGGCCTACTAGCAACTAGGATAGTTATACTAGAACTTTATTAATTACTATAAAGGGATTGAGGCGGAGAGCCCCTACTAATAACCAGAGGAGATCCGGGTAGCTAATATAGTAGCTAGGTTAGACCCTAAGCTCTAATACTATATTATAGCGAATAGATTACTAAAAATGCGACTCGAACTTAACGCAAGGGCTAGGAACGCCGAACTTATAATTAATATATAAGCATATAGGCTATTAGTAAGGGACTAGAGGACTAATTATAAGGGATAATAACCAGAGGGCTAAGCTACTAATCCAGACGAACGAACCGAGACTATAAGGGGGGACTGCAGCTATACTAATACCTACTAGGAGCTTACTAAGGACTCGTTATAGGATACTAGGAGGGAAACTATCTATTATAGTTATAATAGGAAAGGCTATATCTTACTAAGATGCCCGTACTATAAGAAATATAGCTATACCCGCTATGAAGGCAAACTATGCCCTAGCGAACGACTAGAGGAGAACTAGGTAACTATGCAGATAGTTTAATAGGATAGCAACTAGCTACGTTGCTTTGAAATAATAATATAGGTCCGGGTTGCAGGTAGCTAGAAGACTAGTACCGCTCTTATCGATTGCAGAGCTAATAAGAATATTATAAACTAGAGGGTTATAACCGATACCTAACCAGAAGCTAATAACTTAGAACCTATAAGGGGAATATAGGCGTCCAAGGGACCTAACTATAGCGTATAGAAATTAGTCACCTAAATAACTAATAATATAGGCATCCAGCGGATAGTTTTATATAACTTTAGGATTAGTAATAGTAATAGCTATAACGCTATCCTAGGGATCCCTTAGTATATATCGGAGTGCCCTAATATTAATTAGAGGGAGTTAAGCTAGACCTTTCCCCTATATAATAAGAGCATTCGCCCTATTATAACTAGAAAAAAGCTTAGGCGCGTTAAAAATAAAGCAAGAGCAGTACTTATAGGGGTACTATAGATTAACCGGATATTAACTACTACTTACTAGGAGCTTAAGGATACTAAACCGAAGATCCTACTGGAGTACTAGGATTTTGAAAAGGTATTTAATATTAACCTAGCAAGAACTATACCGGAGTTCGGAACTACTAGGAGCTACCCTATTAACCTAGAACCTGGGACTAAGCCCCTATTTAGACCGATCTACCTACTAGCTAAGAAGGAGTTAGAGGAGTTAAGGGACTATATCTATAAGGTTTTATAGAAGGGATAGATTTGCTTATTAATAAGTCTAGTAGGGGTGCTAATCCTATTTATCCTAAAGAAGGGGGGTAAGTTAAAGTTATATATAAACTACTAGGGACTTAACCGGGTAACTACTAAGAACCGCACCCCTCTCCCCTTAATTAACGAAATCCTTAATTAGCTTTCCTAAGCGAAGTACTTCACTAAGCTCGACCTCAAAGACGCCTACTACTAGGTGAGGATCTGAGAGGGAGATAAGTAGAAGACGGCATTCCGCATGCGATATAGTTACTATAAATATTATATTATGCTATTTGGGCTTATTAACGCACCTGCTACCTTCTAGATATTTATTAATAAGTCACTTATAGGCTTAGTTAATGTTATATATATTATATATTTAGATAATATTTTGATATTTACTAATAATATAGACTCCTATATAGAGGCGGTGAGGCAGGTACTCACCCGGTTAGGAGCTAATAGCCTCTATATAAACCCCGATAAGTGCGAATTCCATAAGGAATAGATTAACTTTCTTAAGTTCGTGGTTTTACTAGATAGTATCGCTATAGAATAGGAGAGGGTCTAGGTAATCGCTAAGTAGCTAGTACCCACTATAATATAATAAATTCAGCAATTTCTAGGATTTATAGGGTTTTATAGGAGGTTTATTAAGAATTACTCTAAAATCTATAGCCTGCTTACCGACCGACTTGCTAATATGGCTAAAGGATAACTAGTTATAACTAGTAAGGTACTAGTTGCTTTCTATTAGCTCCGCGCTTTATTTATGGAGGCACCTATTTTATAATACTTCGACCCTATGCTCCTAATTCGTATTAAAACTAATATATTAGACTTTATAATAGGGGTAATATTAAGCTAGCTAGAGGGCAACGTATAGAGACTAGTAGTATTTATATCTCAGAAGCTCAAGGGCGTATAACTATAGTATAGCACGCTAAAAGCAGAGCTACTAGCTATTAGGGAGGCAGTAGTAAGGTAGCAGCACTATTTGCTTTACTCTTAGCACTATATCTAGTTTATTACTAACTACTTAGGTTACTAGTACCTCGCTAATAAGAAGACGCTTAATAGCTATTAGGCATAGCTACTATAAGACCTATCGATATTTAACTTCGAAATCGAGTACTAGCTAGGTTGCTATAACCTAGCTAATAGCCTCTTATAAAGACCTAATTATACCCCTGAGGATATAGAGATTGAGGAAGCTAGAGATTTACTCCTATAGGACTTTCTATAATAGTTTAATTAACCTACTATCCGGAGGGTAGGTACAAGGCGATAATAAGGCGCTTAACTATTAAATACCTTCCCTAAATAACTTATACCCTCGCTTTAGGACTAAGTTAAGAAAGCCTAATAGAAAGACCCCTTTTATATTAATAAGGAGTAGGAATAACGAGGGATAAGGTAGTTACTAGATAATACTAGTACTCTATAATACTATAAGGGCCTATATATTCCTAATAACTACCCGCTTCGGAAAGAAGTCCTTAGAGCGTTCTACAATAAACTATCCGGAGGTCACTAGGGGGTTATTAAGATACTAAAGAGGATTAGGAAGTCGTTTTTCTAGAATTCGCAGAAGAGCGATATAAAGGAATATATTAAGATATATATAATATATTAGCACACGAAACCGAGATACTACCTCCTATATAGCAAACTTGCACCCCTACTAGTACCTACCCGACCCTTTTAATAAATATCGATCGACTTTATCACCAAATTGCTGCTATCCCTTATAGTAGGGAATAAACCTTATAATAGCATTCTTATCGTTATCGACTGATTTATAAAATACTCCCTATATATCCCTACTAGGGAGTTACTTATAGCTAATAGATTAGCTATACTACTTATTAAATATATTTTCCTTATATTCAGGCTCCTAGAAGCTATTATATCTAACTAAGGATCGCTATTTACTAGCAATTTTTAGGCTAAAGTATACTACCTACTAGTTATTAGGAGGAAACTCAGTACCGCCTTTCACCCCTAGACCGATAGCTAAATAGAACGCTAAAATCAGAGCATCGAGCACTTTTTGTAAGCTTTCTATAATATTAACTAGGATAATTAGGCAACATAGCTCGACCTAGCTTAATTTATTTATAATAACTCCTACTATGAGGCTATTAAGACACTACCCGCTGAACTACTAATAGGATATTCTCTATATAGACCTAATAACATCGAACCCTAATAAAAAATCTCAATAGTCCTAGCAGCAAACGACAGGGTTCTAGGTCTACTCACCTAGAGGTTAATTATTACTAACTTGCTTTATAAATATAATAAAAAATATAATAAGTTCTATAATCGGAGGAGGACCCCTATTATTTTTGCTATAGGAGACCTTATATTACTTTTAACTAAAAATATTAAGTAAAGGCAGCCTTCTCGAAAACTTTCCGATAAATACCTAGGCCTATTCAGGATCTAACGGGTAATTAATAGGGGATAAGCATATAAGCTATAAATAGATAAAAACTACTGAATTCATAATATTTTCACGCTTATATAACTAGAACCTTTTTTTAGCTTAGCCGTCCTACTACGAGAAATCCCAATTAATAACGATAACGATAATATCTATATAATAGACCATATTATTACCTATAGGGGCCCTAGATAGAACTGTTAGTACCTCATCAAATAGAAGGGCTATAGTGAACTAGATAATTCATAGGAACTGCAACGTAACGTATCTATCGATTTATAAAACGACTACGAAGCTAAATTATAAGCAGAAATATCACGATCCCTATATAATTCAACGGGTAACTAGTAGGTAGTTAGAAACTAGGCATGCTAGCCGGGTATTTCAATTCATTAGCCCGAAGGCCCCCTAATGAGGCGAGAAAATGAAAACGCCAAAGGCTACTAACGAGACGGAAAAAGATAAGAAAATGCCCGAAGGCGACTAGACACCTGCCCGAAGGCAACTGAAAACTACCTAGAGCTTATTAGTAGCTTACTAGGGGCACTCCTAAAAATTTTAAATCCCCTAGGTACTAGCGCCTATCTTATTAGAGCTATTATCCTCGCTACTAGAGTTAGTAGTAATAACTTTATAATTCTAAAAAATATTAGAAATTAACTAGAGGAGCACTAAGGAAGCACTAGCAGGGCTTATAGGGACTTATAACTTTATTATAAGAGTCTAAGGACTCCTAGGCGTATATAGCTTAGGACTCTTATGCCTCTGCCTAATGCTTAGCGAACCGCTCTATCTCTAAATAGTAATAGCGGAGCTCCTCGTACTACTTATATAGTAACTCAGTCTATCTCTCTGCCTCCTTAGAGAAGTACTACTAGTAAGTAGCAACCTCCTCTAAAATAGCTACCTAGTAGTCCTCTATCTCTATAGAGATTTTAGCCTCCTCTACCTTATGCTTCTCAGGCGTGATATTAGTATTATTCTTTTTAGCCTAAAGGGCCTTCTTTACTATAAGCTAGGTAGCGAGGATCTCCTCCTAAGTATAATTAGATACTAGAGAGGTACTAGGGAGGTACTAGATAACCTACCTTATTCTTAGCATACTACGCCTGAATATTAGGCTTAGAGCTACCCTTATCTATAAGGCGCTTAAGCTTATTAGTAGCGCTTATTATATAACGGGTAGGCTATAGGGTATTAGCAGCTAAGTACTAGAAAACGATATATAAAACTTATATTAATATAAGCTTTTCTATTACTTATTTTAATATAATACTTATATTTAGTTAAGGTATCTAAAATTATATGAATTAGTAATAAATTCTAAAGCCTAACTAGCAAAGCACTAGATAAGTACTAGCTAAGGACTAGATACTTACTATCGCTCTTAAAGCAGATTATTAAACTTATAAGGAGCTTAATTTCAGGGATATCCTCCTTAGGGGGCTCCTACTTCGCCTACGCTAGGAGATAGCAGCAGCAGGAGCACCCCTAGAGCTCACCTGCTATAGGGATATAGGAGGCGTCTAGCGTACTAGTAGGAAAGGGAGCGGTATCGTTAGCAGCAGAAGATATAATAATAGATTTATTATATAATAATTGAAATAAAGTTAATAGTGAGGAAGCAGGAGGCTAACGATAAGTTACTAGTAGCAGCGTTAGTATTATAATCTAAAGAAGTAGGAGGAGGGATTTTAGCAGGGCGAAATTTCGAATAATATTTATACTTTTCGACTTAATACTAAAGTCGGCTTTTTATATAGCTAAACGAAGATAATCCCTAGATTATCATATTATTCGCCTTTATTCAACCCTACTATACACGGGGAGGTACTAGATAACTACTAAGCGACGACTAGCAAACCCCCGTATAATAATAATAAGCTCTTTCACCCCTAGAAGGAGAATATCTTTATAACCCCTATAAAGCTACTAAAAATATAATAACGAGCAGAAAATATAATAATTTAGAAGGCGAATTTAAAGCAATAAAAACGAGCCCGAATAATAATACGTTTAGGTATAACCCCACGAAGGAAGGAATAACCCTCGCAAGGGAGTTTAGCTATAGGTATCCGGATAACTACTAGATAACCCTAGACCTTTTAGATAGAGAGCTATAAGAATAGCTAGGGTAGGGGATAGATACCCTACTACTAGCTAACTGCTCCTCTAAGCGCTTCTAATTATTTTTCTTTTTATATAAAAAGCTATAAGAGTAGCTAGGGTAGGGGATAGGTACCTCACTACTAGCTAACTACTCCTCTAAGCTTCTCTAAACTATTTATATAGAAAGCTATAAGAGTAGCTAGGGTAGAGGATAGATATTATACTACTAGCTAACTGCTCCTCTAAGCTTCTCTAAACTATAAAGTCCCTTAATACCTAGGTATAGAGCTATAAGAGTAGCTAGGGTAGAGGATAATATACCCTACTACTAGTTAACTACTCCTCTAAGCTACTTAGCTATTTAAGGAAGAGTTATATAGCTAGACCTAGGGATACTAAATTCTAGACCTATAGGAACTATAAACTAGGAAGGCTTATAAGAAGCAACTAGGTAGGTACTAGGTACCCTCTAGATAACTATAGAGTAGCCTAGTCTAAGGATAGACTAGTTTAGAGAGGGGGGATCGTGTTATAAGCCTGGATGAGATTATAGGGGAAAGGATATACTAGACTACCCTATAGGGGTCTATAGAAGGAGGATACTAGGTAGCGTCTCGGATAACGAGCTATGCTAGGAGTCTATAGAAGGGGAATACTAGTAGCACCCCGGGTAACAGGCTATCCTAGGGAAGTCTATAGGTAGGGGGCACTAAGTAGCTCCCTATATAAGTCCTCTAATCCTTACGCACCCTTATATAGTAGATAGGAGGGTTAGAGAAGAATGAATATTACGACTTTGCACCTATCTATACTAACTCTTTCACTCTGCACTATTTCCCCTTTGTGACATAATAGCCCTCATAGTCTTGAGGGTTCCAAAGACCCGCAAGCCCTCCACGACTCCTGAGTAGAAAGAGTCCCCAAAGGCGACGTGATCATCGAGTTGTATCTCGACTGTTCTGAGTCTGTTCACAGGATATACAATAGGAGAGGGCTGCTTTGCTGATCGAATGTCGGCCAGGTGTGCGTAGCCATGGTCCGAAGATTCACTATTGGTCCGGCTTGATTCACTGAATCCTTTAAAAGATAGTATAGTCCTCATAGAATATTATTGTATTTATGCAATGTGCTAAAATCCCGTGTCTTGAAGTTGTTCGTGCCCCAGCATCATCCATTGCTCTTTTCATAGTAGCCCGAAGAGAAGTGGTAAACAGCCGGTAAAGAGAGTAGCCATTAGTGCGGTTGCCGTTCCGCCACACTTTATTTGCTCCATTGAGCGACAAAGAATGCGAGTTTGATGCTTGTTGCAAATTTCGAAAGTGAGGTTGACGAAGATGCAGGTAATCGGCAATGAGAAACACGCGTAGAAGAAAAGCCAGACTGAGAAGTAGAATGGAAGTGCCGAAGCAGCGAAGGCAGCTCTTGGCTTGGATCGTCTGGGCATCCTGTTGTTGAGTGTTTGAGTCTCCACTGCAAATTTTGATGGCATCGTGAGTTGTTCTGATGATAAACCTATGTTCGACTGTGATGACCAAGGGCCTGAAGTTGACGATGCGCAGACGTCAATAGTGAAGAGCCACAATAACTATTTGTGTGCGGGGCGGTGGGTTTATATCACCTTCATATTGGCATAGACAAAAGCCGTGAATCAGACTCCGATGAGCCTTCAATGACGCACATCTAAATCCAACCATGGTCTCTTAAAAGTTAAATCCCGAAGCACAGTTAATATATTCGTGTTTATTCAGTAACTTCAGATACGATAACCTATCCATCCAGTGTCCTTGTCAATTTGGCACAAAACAGCGTCTAAAGTTCTCATTCGATAAAACTCTGTTCAAGATTTCCAACACTTTGCCCCACGGATCCGGTCGTCAGATCAGCGCAGCATCCCGTTCAAGCCTAATCAATCAATCAATCAATCAATCAATCAATCAGCCAATCAAATTAGAGGCTTTTTGCTATTCAAACAGATAAGCCTACGGCGCTAGAAGCTTGGTTGACTTGATCAAGCCGATGTTACCCGGAATAAGGTAAATCCGGCCTCCGGACCAATTAGAAATTTTAAAAGATTTTTAGGAAAAAATATATTCCTAACCGTGCCCAAAGTTCACAATTAGAAATATAAAGACCTATAGCGGGATTCGAACCCATAACCCCACACTTTGTTAACTAAACTTAGGAATTATACCACTTAACTATATAAGTACTAACAGATACTAATAAGATAAATTTTTATATACTAAATACCTTACAACGTCCACTTTCTTTTAACCCCTCTTTAATATCACTAGTAACGCCGCCGCCGCTGCCGCCGCGCCTCTACGCCTCTCAACGTCTTTTTTAGCCCCTCGCTAGTCGCTGCGATGCCTCTGCTAGCCCGTAATTAACATATTGATCACTTCGTCAGCCGCGAGGCGTCGACTCCTCGCGGGATCGCTGCTCAGATTCGCGCGTTATCTACTACTACTACTATCAACGCGTTAACTATCGACCTAGCTATACGCAATACTCTCAAAGCCCTGCCTCACGCTTATATAGAGGGCTAGCGATTAACGCTATTATGAGGCTATTAGTAGTTATTACTTCAAGCAGAAGGGTTAATAGGGGGTAGGATAACATTAGAACACTAGATAGGTATATTTCTAACATATCAAGATATCACGAGAGCCTCACTAACTTCCCAAATAGGTAATATTAGTCAAATCAAATCAAATCTATCAAGTCAAGCAAGCTTTTAGTGAAAATCCAGTCAAACAGTCAAGCCTAACCCCCAGGCTTGACTTGTTTGATTGGTATGCAGCGCTGGGTCGTCTAATGGGTTTGATCTTATTTCTATAAGGAATAATAGCGGGTATAAGATGCAAAGCCACGCTATCAGCAAAACGTCAGCAAATTAGGAGCGGATAAATACACCTTGGAAAAAACTCTATAGGCTGCAGACTTAGAAGGTTAAGTAATAGTTTAATATAATAATAAATACCTATATTTCAGTATTCTAGCCTTTCCTAGTTTAAGCTTATAGCTATATTCTTATAACTCTATTACTTCTACCTTGATTTAAGAAACTAGTACTAGTTAAAATATCTAAAGCAAACTAGTAATAATATACTAATAAATTAGTAATAGAGTTTAATTATAATAAACTCCAGGCTAGGTATATAGAATATAACTAATAGGGTCTTAGCTAATAAGATACTAGTTACTTGCTAAGCCTTGATATATAGGGAATATAATATAGATACTATGCTAAGGGAATAGATAACTCTAGTAATAATATAGCAGGAGAAATAACCTTAAGGGGTTAAGCTAGGTCCTAGATAGCGCTAAACTAAGTAGACTAACTATTATTAGGCAAATAGATAGCAAGTAGTAGCTAATAGGGCACCCCGCCTAGGACCCCCTAAGAAGCTAGTATCTCTAGTATCCTTACCTAGTGTAAGAGTATAGCTATAGGCCTAAACTGTCACAGTCTTCCTACTAGCCTGGGGCTACAGTAGGGGTCGCTAAGACTGCAAGTAAAACGAGGAAAAGAGCAATATAAGCGTGAATAATAATAAATAGTATAATAGGTAATTATAGGTATATAGTGATATCTTCTATAATAGCCGAGCTTTCTAAGCTATCTGCTAGAAGTCTCCTACTTAAAGGATAGGTATTAAGCCTAACTATAGTTATATAGAATGCTATATAGTAGCTAACTATATTACTAAAAGGCGTGTAATATATACCCCCTTTTTAAAAAGCAATTATCCCGATTACTATCTCTATTAATTAAAAATATATATACTTAATATTCCCTTCTCTCCTTCTTTATATCCTAATTACTAGAAATCACTATAGTATTAGTAATTAGGCGTTATACTTATAGAGGAGTATATCGAACTTAGATATCTACTAGCGCTTAGTAGTACTATTATTACTAGTATTACTAGGCGCGGGTTGCTTATCGCTAGTATGCTAGAGACCCTTAATTATAGTATAGAGGTTTGCAATCTTAGCATAAAGGCTTGCAATCTCCTTAGTCTTAACTATATTAATAGCTATATAAATCTTATTAGTAACCGCCTGCTTAGATATATTATTATTCTCAAGCTTAGCGAGATGCTCGCTAATAATATTAATATTAACAGTATTTATATTAGCTATATTAGCCTCTATAGTATTAAGGCAAGGAAGGATTTCCTATCGGATGCTATTAATAATAATATTAATATTACCCTCAGCTTTATTAGCGAGGTCCTTTGCGTTTTTAGCATCCTTATAGGCTAATAGGTCTATAGTAGTAACGTTACTAATATTAATAAGCAGGGCGATAGAAAGGAGGTCGATATAGTTTATTATAATAAAGTTACTAGTAATAATTCTATTAGTATAACTATAGGCGTTATAAAAATATATAGCGAGGACCTAGGTGCAACTAGGGAGAAGCTTGCTATAAGTATTATTATTAATATATATATTATATACTTACTTGAGGGTATCCTAGATATATCTAATATAGAGGTTAGAAGATATATTCTCAAAAGGCTCGATATTATTAAGGATTTTCTCAATCTCCTCGATAAGGATTCTATTAAGGTAGTATAGAAAAGCGTTATTAATATAAGCCTTTGCCTTATTAATCTGCTAGTACTAGGCTATAGGGCTAGGGCAACCCTTCTTAGGAGTTTTATAAGGAGTAGTAGCTATAGTTTTAGCTAGGGCAGGCTCCTTAATATTAGTAATAATACTAGTAATAACGCAGACTAGCTCGGTAGCCTAGGTATTATTATTCTAAATATTATTAGCGTTATTATTAATAACCTCGTTATATTAGGTCCTAGTATCTATAGCGAAGAAGTTCTTCTTAGCTACTTGCTTGCCCTTCTTATAGTCCTTATAGGACTTCTTCTTATTAGCAGCAGACTTACGAGTCTTAACTAGAGTACTAAGGTTAATACTATATTTACTAACTTAGTTATCGCTACCTTAGCGCGGGGAGATAGGGTTAAGCACCTCGTTATTCTAGGGGTTAGTACCCTTATTTTAGCTGCTATTATTATTAGATAGCTGAGAGGATAGGACCTCGTAGTTATTAGTAACTTCTTTACTTTTAGAAGCTATTATTATAGTTATATTAATTAGGCTAGCGTTTAGGAGGCTATATTTAGTAGATTAGGGTAGTATTATTGCTTATTATAGGAGGTTTATTAGGTAATAATTAATATATAAGAGAGAAGTAAATAAATAAAAGGTATAAGCGCGCTTAAATAAAAAGTAAGTAGGTATAGTAAGTAGAAAGGAAGGTATAGAAGGAAAAAAAATTTTTATAATAGGGGTTAGTAAGGAAGGCATATAAAAGTTAGCACCCTCTGCTCCTTCCTATTTATTTCGATATAAGATAGAGAGATCGAGGGAAGGGTAGTTAATAGTAAAAATAGTAATTAATAATAAAAATAGTAATAATAAAGGGAAAATTTATAATCCTAATATTAATTTAGGATAGATATATTTATCCTATTAAAAGGATAGGAAAACTATTTAATTATGCACGAGGTGCGCACCTTCTTATAGCTCTTTTAGTATCCTAGTTAAGGGGGAATTTAGTATTATACTTATTAATAAGATCGTTTATATTAGGCAATAGGGAGTCTCTTTATTCCTAGGTATTATCTTTTGCTATAAAGCCTTTCTAATAGACGAGGTATTTAATAATAGGTTTATAACTCCTCTATAAGACTCTTTATTTAATAATATAGTTAAGTTCCTATTTCTTATTATTATTAACCTTAATAAGCTTTAGTAGCTAAGTCTTATAGTTAAATAGGTCTTCTCCCTATGCTAGCTTATATAGCTAGGCTATAGAGAGGATTAGGTAAACCTGCTAGTACTTAGGAATATCTATCTTATAGGCGAGAGGACTATTAATATACTTAATTTAGAAGGGTCCTATCTATCTAGAGGTCTATTTGCTATTATATTATCCTAGTAAGTAGAATCCTTTGCTAAGTTATATCTAGACTTTATCCCCTTTATTAAAAGTTATATTAGAGTAGTAGTTATTATATCTCTCCTTATGCAAAGCATTTGCTATATTAATAAGTAGTAGTACCTCCTTCTAATATATCTCCTTAAGGATAATAAGGCTCTTAGTTAGGGCGCTTATTTATATAACTATATTAAAGATACTTTATAGCTTAAATCCGAGCATAACCTCGTTTAGTAATTATCTAATTATAATAAATAAGGAGTTATTAAGATTATACTATAGGGTAGGTAGTATATTAGTCTATAATATATTAGGGGATTTAGATATATAGAACTATATTATAACTTTAGTAGTCTAGTTTATTCTTTCGCTCTACCTATCTATCTAGGGGTAGTATGCTATTAAGAGGAGGAGCCTAATATAGAGGGCGTTAAATATCGCATGCTATACTATAGAGATAAACTTAGGATCCTAGTTATTAATAATATAATATAGAATTCCCTAGTTTAAGAGGAAAAATGCGTAGAGTAGGACTATTACTTATTCTTTTGCTCTATAGGTTAAATATCTTACTAGAAGGATTATCTTCTTCGAGAATTTATATATTATTATTACTAATATATCTAACTCCGGGAAACCTAGCAGGGTATAGGGACTTCCATAGGATAGCACCTTAGGTATATTAGTAACGAAGTTAATAATAATAGTATTATAAGGGATATCTATAATAGGGATAGGTTATAGCTATCCTAGTAGCCTTTAGCAGTCGATTTAGTTCTCTTTATACTAATTATAGTAAGTAATATATTATCTTATGAGCAACTTCTTATTATAAAACTAAAAAGTTAATATTTCTATTATTATATAGTTTGCACTAAAGTAGTATTTTTTATTATAGCTAAGGCGGAGAATCGCAGGTACTAACTTATATAGGATATAGAGTCTCTAGGTGCTATTAGTAGCTATATAAAGGATAAGCCCTTCTAGCAATAGATTCCAAGGAGTTATTTAATAGCGTTTTAGGGCTCTCCTAGCAGCTTTAGCGCTATTTTCCTTAGTAGTAGTATTAAATAGTAACTACTACTTACCCGGTTCCTTCTGCTAGGATCGGAGTTATTTGAGAATTTTGCTATACCTCGTATTATTAGTATAATTATCTATAATCTTAATAATAAAGTCCTCTGAAATGCTTATAGTTATCTCCCCTATTGCTCTATAGGCTTAGGACTTCTTAGCTAACTAGTTAACTATGCTTATAAATCCTGCGTTATCGTTGTTATTACTATAAGTTATTTCTATAAGAATATTACTATCCTCAAACCTATTAGCTTAGCTTGAGGCTATAAGCAATAGCAGGTACGAGAGGGTATTAGGGATAATATTAAGCTTCCCTAGTATATAGGTAATATTGAGGTTAAATTGCAATAAGTAGTTCGCAGCGCTCGCAAGCTATAAGTTAGCCTTATTAAGGTCTATAGTCCGTAGCGAGGTATATATAAGAATTCCCTTCGTAGCTATATAATCTATGAGAATTTATATAGGGTGCTTATTCGATTATATAAGCTTATAGAGCTTCTTTATAGCCTATACTACTACTACTACCTCCGCCTCTATAGCAAAGTATCGCTTTTCTAAGGGTGATATAACCTTAGATAGAAAAAGCACTAGTCGGATATAGATTTATATAATATCTTTGCTAGGTATATTAGTACTATTTTATAGGATACCTAGTTAGAATACTATAAGCCTAAAGCCGCCTTTGCAGGCGCTAACCTTAAAAAATATAAGCTTATTTAGGTTATAATAGTATCTTATAACCTAATTATAGAGATTCTCTTAGAGGGTATTCTACACCTCTTGCTTGCTTAGTATTAGCTCGAATAATACCTTTTAGACCCTCTTTATTCAAACTGCTTTTAATAGACTATTAGGAAGCATATTTTTATTATAGAGTTTTATAATAAGACGGGTCTTTCTATCCTATAGCGGCGTTATAATAATATTATACTAGGGTATATTATATCATAGCTATCTAGCTATTCCGAGGTATCTCTCGATATTATAGAGAGTTTTTAGGAAGCAGAGGTTCTTAAAAGCTATAATCCTATCCTCTATTCGTTTAATACTATTAGTATTTATAATATAGCTAAGGAGTCGTACTTTAGGAAACCCTATAAAGGACTTCTTAGGTCTAATATAAAGGCAGTTATTCTCGAAGAGCTTAAGGATAATATCGATATACTAGAGATAATCCTCGTTATTATCGCTAAAGATAATAATATTATTAATATATACTTAAGCAAAGTACCTATAGTTATATAAGAGGCGATCTATAAAACGCTAGGCATAGGCTAGCGAGTTCTTAAATCCTATAAGGATAATATTAGAAACCTCAATACTACGGGGACTTATTATTACTATCCTATTATAATATCTTAAGTAGATTAGTAGTTAGTAGAAGAACCTAGTAGTATTAAATATCGTTATATATTTCTTCTTTCTAAGGGTATCTATTATATTACCTTAGTCGGGAAGCGGGTATATATCTAGGATAGTGATTTAGTTAAGAGGGTAGAGGTTAATAATAACCCTGCCTTTTTTTATACTATTAACTACTCGCTATATAACAAAGAGCGGATAGATAACTAGGATTAGCCTATTACTCTATACTATCTTGCTATTAGTATATATCTTGCTATAGATATTCTTAATAACTTCGGGGTCTTTAGCGCTAAGGGGATAAGGCTTTACTATAGCCTTCTAGTTTTACTACCTTTTAACGAGCTTAATATATATATATTAGTTATCCAGCATAGGTATAATCCCCTTATTATAATAGATATCTTAGTTATTGAGGATTTCCTTAAGTCTACTAGCGAAAACTATATCCTAATTATAGATCTTAACTCTATCCTTATTATATATAACTAGGATATCTTTTAGCTTAGATATTCTATAAGATAGAATATTATCTGCTTAATAAAGCGGTCCTGGGCTAGATTTAGCAAGCAGGGTTATAAACTACGCACTAGCTGCTATATTACCCGTAGCCTTATTGAATTCAGATTATAAGAACTAGCGCGAGTTTGATTCTCTTCCTATAAGGGTGATAATCTCTATATAGTTAATAAGGTTAGCTATCTCCTCTGCTTCTATTAGGATAATATAGCCTAGCTGCTAGCCTCTTAGGACTATTATTAGCCTATCTATTATATTTCATATAAGGATAAGCTTAGGTTTATCTATTATAACTATTATATTAACTACGCCTCTATAACTAGATTGAAACTACTAAGTATTAGAATCTTACTAGCTTAACTTAGGGAGGTTAATAAAGCTAGTAATAATGAATACATCTGTCATAGTCTTCCTACTAGCCTGGGGCTACAGTAGGGGTCGCTAAGACTGCGAGTGAAACAAGGAAAAGAGCAATGCAAGCGTGAATAATAACAAATAGTATAATAGGCAATTATAGGTATATGGTGATGTATTCTATAATAGCTGAGCTTTCTAAGCTTATCTGCTAGAAGTCTCCTACTTAAAGGATAGGCGTTAAGCCTAACTATAGTCACGTGGAATACTACGTGATAGCTAACTATATCACTAAAAGGCGTGTGATATATGCCCCCTTTTTAAAAAGTAATTATCCTAATTGCTATTACTATAGATCTAGGATATATACGCTTAATATTCCCTTTTCTCTCCCTTTATATTCTAATCGCTAGAAATTACTATAGCGTTATTGATTAGTCGTTACGCTAGTAGAGGAGTGTATCGAACTTAGATATCTGCTAGTGCTTAGCAGCGCTATTATTGCTAGTATTGCTCGGCGCGAGTCGCTTATTGCTAGTGCGCTAGAGACCCTCGATTATGGTGTAGAGGTTTGCAATCTCGGCGCGAAGGCCTGCGATCTCCTTAGTCTTAACTGCGTTAATAGCTATACGAATCTTATTAGTAACCGCCTGCTTAGATGCGCTATCGTTCTTAAGTTTAGCGAGATGCTTACTAATAGCGTTAATATTAATAGTATCTATATTAGCTACGTTAGTCTCTATAGTATCGAGGCGAGGAAGGATTTCCTATCGGATGCTATTAATAATAGTATTAATATTACCCTCAGCCTTATTAGCAAAGTCCTTAGCGTTTTTAGCATCCTTGCGGGCTAACGGGTCTATAGTAGTAATATTACTAATATTAACGAGCGGGGCGATGGAAAGGAGGTTGATATAGTTTATTATAATGAGGTTGCTAGCAATAATTCTATTAGCGTGACTATAAGCGTTATAAAAGTATGTAGCGAGGACCTGGGTGCAGCTAGGGAGAAGCTTGCTATAGGCGTTATTATTAATATACGCGTTATATGCTTGCTTGAGGGTATCCTAGATATATCTAATATAGAGGTTAGAAGATACGTTCTTAGAAAGCTCGATATTATCGAGGATTTTCTCAATCTCCTTAATAAGGATAGCATTAGGGTAGTATAGAAAGGCGTTATTAACGCAAGCCTTTGCCTCGTTAATCTGCTAGCGCTAGGCTATAGGGCTAGGGCAGCCCTTCTTAGGAGTCTTGCGAGGGGTAGTAGCTGCAGTTTTAGCTAGGGTGCTAGCAATAACGCGGGCTAGCTCGGTAGCCTAGGTATTATCGTTCTAAACGTTATTAGCATTATTATTAACAACCTCCTCGCGTTAGGTCTTAGCGTCTATAGCGAAGAAGTTCTTCTTAGCTGCTTATTTGCCCTTCTTATAGTCTTTACGGGACTTCTTCTTCTTAGCAGCAGACTTGCGAGTCTTAACCGGAGTGCTAAGGTTAATACTATAGTTGCTAACTTAGTTATTGCTATCTTAGTTATTACTACTATAGCGCGGGGAGATAGGGTTGAGCACCTCGTCGTTCTAGGGGTTAGTACCCTCGTCTTAGCTGCTGCTATCATTAGATAGGTGAGAGGATAGGACCTCGTAGTTATTAGTAACTTCCTTGCCTTTAGAAGCTATTATTATAGTAGTATTAGTCAGGCTAGCGTTCGGGAGGGTATATTTAGCGGGTTGGGATAATATTATTGCTTATTATAAGAGGTCTATCGAGTAATAATTAGCATATAGGAGAGAAATAAATAAATAAAAGTATAGGTATGCCTAAATAAAAGTAGGTAGGTGTGATAAATAGAAGGAAGGTACAGAAGGAAAAAAATTTTTTTATAATAGGGGTTAGTGAGGAAGGCGTATAAAAGTTAGTATCCTCTGCTCCTTCCTATTTGTTTTAATATGAGATAGAGAGATCGAGGAAAGAGTAGTTAATAGTAAAAATAGTAATAATAAAGGGAAAATTTGCAATCCTAATATTGATTCAGGGTATATATAGTCGTCCTGTTGAAAGGATAGGAAAACTATTTAGTTATATACGAGGTGCGCGCTTTCTTATAGCTCTTTTAGTATCCTAGTTGAGGGGGAATTTAGCATTATACTTATTAATGATATCATTTGCGTTAGGTAATAGGGAGTCTCTTTGTTCCTATGTGTTGTCTTTTGCTATGAATCCCTTCTATCGGATGAGGTATTTAACGGTGGGTTCACAACTCCTCTATAAGACTCTTTATTTAATAATATAGTTAAGTTCCTACTCCTCACTACTATTAACTTTAATAAGCTTTAGCAGCGGAGTCTTATAGTTAAACGGGTCTTCTCCCTGGGCTAGCTTATATAGCTGGGCTATGGAGAGGATTAGGTGAACCCGCTAGTGCTTGGGAATATCCACCTCGTAGGCGAGAGGATTAATAATATGCTTGATTCGGAAGGGTCCTATCCATCTAGAGGTCTATTTGCTATTATGTTATTCTAGCAGGTAAAATCCTTTGCTAAGTCGTATCTAGACTTTATCCCCTTTATTAAAAGTTATATTAGTGTAGTAGTTGTTATATCTCTCCTTATGCGAGGCGTTCGCTATATTAATAAGCAGCAGTGCCTCCTTCTGATATATCTCCCTAAGGATAGTGAGGCTCTCGGTTGGGGCGCTCGTTTGCGCGACTATATTAAGAATACTTCGTGGCTTGAATCTAAGTATAACCTCGTTTAGTAATTATCTAATTATAGTAGATAGGGAGTTATTAAGATTATACTATAGGGCGGGCAGTACGTCGGTCTATAGGATATTAGGGGATTTAGATATATAGAACCGTATTGCAATCTTAGCAGTCTAGTTTATTCTTTCGCTCTACCTATCCGTCTAGGGGTAGTATGCTATTAAGAGGAGGAGCCTGATGTTAAGGGCGTTGAATATCGCGTGCTATACTACAGAGATAAACTTAGGATCCTAATTATTAATAATATAATATAGAATTCCCTAGTCTAAGAGGAAAAATGCGCGGAGTAGGACTATTGCTTATTCTTTTGCTCTATAGGTTGAATATCCTATGAGAAGGATTATCTTTTTTGAGAATTTATATATTACTATTGCTAACGTATCTAACTCTGGGAAACCTGGTAGGGCGTAGGGACTTCTATGGGATAGCACCTTAGGTATATCGGTAACGAAGTCTATAGTAATAGTATTATAAGGGATATCTACGATAGGGATGGGTTATAGCTATCCTAGTGGCCTTTGGCGGTCGACTTGGTTCTCTTTGTACTGGTTGTAGTAGGTGATATATCGTTATATGAGCGACTTCTTATTGCGAAACTAAAAAGTCGATAATTCTGCTATTATACGGTCCGCGCTGAAGTAGTGTTTTTCGTTATAACTAAGGCGGAGAATCGCAGGTACTAACTTGCGCGGAATGCAGAGTCTCTGAGTGCTATCTATAGCTATGTGAAGGATAAGCCCTTCTAGCAATAGACTCTAAGGAGTCGTTCGATGGCGTTTTGGGGCTCTTCTGGCGGCTCTAGCGCTATTTTCCTTAGTAGTAGCGTTGCATAGTAACTACTACTTGCCTAGTTCCTTCTGCTGGGATCGGAGTTATTTGAGAATTTTGCTATACCTCGCGTTATTAATATAGTTATCTATAATCTTAGCGATAAAGTCCTCCGAAATGCTTATAGTTATCTCCCCTATTGCTCCGTAGGCTTATAACTTCTTAGCTAACTAGTTAACTATATCTATAAATCCTGCGTCGTTGTTATTATCGTTGCTATAGGTTATTTCTGCGAGGACGTCGCTATCCTCAAACCTATTAGCTCGTCCTGAGGCTATAAGCAATAGCAGGTGCAAGAGGGCGTTAGGGATAATATTAAGCTTCCCTAGTATATAGGTGATATTGAGGTTGAATTATAATAGGTAGTTCGTAGCGCTCGCGAGCTATAGGTTAGCCTTATTGAGGTCTATAGTCTATAACGAAGTATATATAAGAATTCCCTTCGTAGCTGCGTGATCTATGAGAATCTATACGGGGTGCTTATTCGATTATACGAGCTTGCGGAGCTTCTTTACTACCTATACTACTACTGCTACCTCTGCCTCTATAGCGAAGTATCGCTTTTCTGAGGGCGACGTAACCTTAGATAGAAAAAGTACTAGTTAGATATGGATTTGCGCGATATCTTTGCTAGGTATATTAGTACTATTCTATAGGATACTTAGTTAGAATACTATAAGCCTAAAGCCGCCTTTGCAGGCATCGACCTTAAAAAATATAGGCTTATTCGGGTTATAGTGGTATCTTACGACCTAGTTATAGAGATTCTCCTAGAGGGCGTTCTACGCCTCTTGCTTGCTTAGCATTAGCTCGAATAACACCTTTTAGACCCTCTTTATTCGAACTGCCTTTAATAGACCGTTAGGAAGTATATTCTTATTACAGAGTTTTACAGTAAGACGGGTCTTTCTATCCTATAGCGGCGTTGCGATAATATCATACTAGGGTATATTACGTTATAGCTATCTAGCTATTCTGAGGTATCTCTCGATATTGTGGAGAGTTTTCAGGAAGCGGAGGTTCTTAAAAGCTGCGATCCTATCTTCTATTCGTTTAATACTATTAGCGTTCACGGTATAGCTAAGGAGTCTTACTTTAGGAAACCCTATAAAGGACTTCTTAGGTTTAATATAAAGGCGGTTATTCTCGAAGAGCTTGAGAATAATATCGATATGCTAGAGATAGTCCTCGTTACTATTGCTAAAAATAATAATATCGTTAATATATGCTCGAGCAAAGTACTAGTAGTTATATAGGAGGCGGTCTATGAAACGCTGGGCGTAGGCTAGCGAGTTCTTAAATCCCATGAGGATAATATTAGAAACCTCGATGCTATGGGGACTTATTACTGCTATCCTATTGTGGTATCTCGAGTAGATTAGTAGTTAGTAGAAGAATCTAGTAGCGTTAAATATTATTATGCGTTTCTTCTCTCTAAGGGCATCTATTATATCGTCTTAGTCGGGAAGTAGGTATATATCTAGGATAGTGATTCGGTTAAGAGGGCGAAGGTTAATAACGACCCTGCCTTTTTTCATACTATTAACTACCTGCTATATGACGAAGAGCGGATAGATAACTAGGATTAGCTTATTACCCCATACTATCTTGCTATTAGTATATATCTTACTATAGATATTCTTAACGACTTCGAGGTCTTTAGCGCTAAGGGGGTAAGGCTTTACTATAGCCTTCTGGTTTTACTACCCTTTAACGAGCTCAATACGTATATATTAGTCGTCCGGCATAAGTATAATCCCCTTATTATAGTAGACGTCTCGGTTATCGAGGATTTCCTTGAGTCTACTAGCGAAAACTATATCCTAATTATAGATCTCGACTCCGTCCTTGCTATATATAACTAGGATATCTTTTAGCTTAGATATTCCATAAGATAGAATATCATCCGCTCGCTAAGGCGGTCCTGGGCTGGATTCAGCAGGCGGGGTTATAAACCACGCGCTAGCTGCTATATTACCCGTAGCCCTGTCGAATTCATGTTGCGAGAACTAGCGCGAGTTTGATTCTCCTCTTATAAGGGTGATAATATCTATATAGTTAATAAGGTTAGTAGTCTCCTCTGCTTCCGTTAGAATAATATAGCCTAGCTGCTATCCTCTTGGGATTATTATTAGTCTATCCGTTATATTTCGCATGAGGACGAGCTTAGGGTTATCTATTATAACCGTTATATTAACTATGCTAATATAACTAGATTGAAACTGCTAAGTATTAGAGCCTTGCTGGCTTGACTTAGGGAGGTTGATAAAGCTAGTTATAACGAATGCATTACTCTGCGGGGGAATAACCACGGTATAGGCGTTATTAACTCGTTTGGTTACTAGGTGCTATCTCCTAAACTAGACTGGATACTATATTCCGTATACTAAGCGGAACTTAACTATACCCTTATTAAAGTCTATAACTAGCCTGTGATCTTTATAGAACGGTGTTCCTAACAGAAGATTCGCTCCGAGGGTGTTTATAACTCCAGCTATAATAATAACGTGGCTATTAATCTCCACGTTACTAACGGTACCTGGGATATAGAAGTCGAATATAACCTGCTCTATTACCTAAAAGGTTAAATCTACTATATTCATCCGCTATAGTTCTATTATTTGAAACATAGGATTCCGCGCAAAGCGTAGCACCTAATTCCTATCGACTAGAGTTATTGAGGCGCCTATATTAATATAGACTTCTTCTAGGCTAGCTATATCGTTGCTTTTTATATTGAGGCGGAGATATATCCGTTTAGCTAGCATCGTTCGTTTCACTAGTTTTACCTAGGCGTTAATAATTTGGTTTTTCTTAAGTAATACCTGCGTGTTATTTGCTAGGGGAATCGCAACGAGACCTGCGAAGTTTACTATATTAGCAGAGTCTATAACCGAAGTAGTTAGGGAGATCGCTAGTATGCTTCTCGCTATAGCTGCGATATCCGTTATCTAGCCTGCTGTTTCCTCTTTACCTAGTTATTCTAATAGGGCAGCTGAATCATAGGGGACTTCCTATATATCTATTAGGATATAGCTGCTATCGACGAGGTCGTCGATATTATAGTCATCGTCATAATCCTCCTATATATAATAGGCGTCTAAGTCTATCTAGCCTGGTCTATTATATTTTATATAACATTGAAAACCCGGGTTTCTCTATAGCTAGTTCTATAGGCAGCGATCTTTCTAGTTTTAATAGTTATTAGAGCGCTAGAAGCGTTGCTAAGGTTGATAACGTTATTAGGGTTGCGGATTATTATGGTTATCCTATTGGAAATCTCGGTTATTCCGTTATCCCTTATTATTAGTCTATATTGCGTCGTCGGACTCCTCTGATATATAGTTAATGCTAATTAGCGCCTGGAGCCTGCGCTGAACTGCCTTGCGTTTTTTCTTAGCTATATTAAGGTAATCCTCGAGAGTATTGCTAGTAGTTAGTTCGTCTAGGAATTGCTAAAGCTCTAGGTTGATTATATTATAGAAGATCGTTAATAGCTAGCTAACTATAGATATTAGTCCTATCTACGCTCTGCTATATTTAAAATAGTTTTAGGTAAAGTTGCGAATATCTCTATCTCCCTTGAGGTTTTCTATAGTGAACCTATGTATAGCGATCTATTAGATAGACTCCTGTTAGGTTAGTGCAAAACGTCTCCTAATAGTATTGTATAGGGCGTAATATCCTACGCGGAGGTAGTTCTATCGTTTAATTAGCCCGAGTTAGTATTCCTACTAGCTGAGTGCTTTCTCTCGCAGCAGAGAGCTCTAATTCTATATAATCTCTAAAGCTATAGCCAGGCTAGTAGTTTTAGTATCTAGGCTAGAGATCTATAGATCTATCTCCTTATAGTATAGAATATCCTAGTTATAAAAGACGGGCTCTATGCTATACTTCTTATTAGTATCTAGCTAAAAAA
>JAOQIF010000737.1:4691-44321 GCA_026260285.1 Colletotrichum sansevieriae | reverse complement strand
CCCCCCCCCCCCCCCCCCCCCCCCCCCCCCCCCCCCCCCCCCCCCCCCCCCCCCCCCCCCCCCCCCCCCCCCCCCCCCCCACATGTTGAGTTAGAAGTCTCTTTCTTTTTGTTTTGTTAGGTTTTATCAACAATATCCGGTCGTCGATCGATGGAGAAAAAGGGGGAAAGGAGTACACTGGTGGGTAGATTTTTAGTCGCGAGCTTTAAGTGGATAAACCTACACGTATCTCGCCATGGCTCGGGTGTCGTCTTTTGCGATCAATCGTGCGAACGGTAGGATGGGAATTTCGCAGCGATGTCCGCATCGTTGATGATGATCACATCAATGTGGTGGCTCACATAGCTCACGTAGCTCACATAGCTCACACACACAAACACACACAGAACATGAATTTGAAAACCGAAAGCGCCATTTCGGATTTGTAATTCCCTTCCTCTCTCTCTATGGTATCATGTAGTGCAAACCACGCTCCTTCAGAGCTGATTTCGGAATATCTCTAACTTCGATCCGTCGAAACAGTCCTCTACGTCCCGCCCATTTCCAAATCCTCTTCCTCCTGTTTTATCGGCGGCTCCGTGCGGCTCGTCTCATCAACCATCGTCTCGGCAACTTCCTCAGCATGCCCGTTCGTTATCGCAGCCACAGCCGCAGCAGCGACATCACCATCGCCAACCACCCTCCTGAGAATCCGAATGGAGCCGTCCTGACCCGCGCTGACCATGTTGTCTCCGTGCACGTCGACCCAGAAACAGACACTCGCCCCCTTGCCAACGCGGTCGTGCAAGTGCGCGGGAGGAATCCTCTGCACGACGTCTTTTGTAGTCACATCCCACAGCAAAATTTCCCCGTCCTCGCTCGCCGAGGCAATGAATGCGCCCTCCCCCGGCACGATGCCGAAACAGCCTCCGATGGCGAACTTGTTGTTCGCGTGGCCCTGATACGTCTTCTTGACGGACCCATCGACGTAGTCCCACAGCCGAATGCTGTTGTCGAGGTTGAACGCGAGCACGAAACGGCCGTTAGGGGAGAAGCAGACGGACGTGACGGCTGGGTTGTCTTCGTGGACTAGGGTTCGGAGACATTGGCCTGTATATGTATCCCAGATGCGACTGTCATCATTAGTTTTGAAAAAAGGCTTGGTGAGGCTAGAAAGGGGGCTTTTCTCACATCAAGCCGTCAGTCGAACAACTAACGACCAAAGTCCCGTCACAACAAAAGTCAATTCCGCTCACAGGATCGCTGTGCGCAGGCAAACTCCTCATCAACCGCCCGGCCCTCACATCCCACAGAAAAACGGCCTCATCATAGGACCCGCTGGCCAGTATATTCCCCTTGGGCGAAAACGCAAGACAATGCACGTAGTTGTGATGTCCCCGCAATGGCGGCATCGGCCTCGTCGCGCTTCCCGCAGTCCCATCCTTTGCCACCACGCTGCTACCCACGCCCTTGCCCGTGACTTTCGGACGCCCTGTCACACGATCCCACAGCCGGATCGCCTTGTCGTCGCTCCCGCTCGCCAGGGTTCCACTGTCTGGACTCCAGGCCACACAACTCACGCCCGCCATGTGTCCTACGAGGGTATCCATATGACGCCCCGTCTCTGTGTCCCAGATCTTGACGGTCCCATCGGCTGAGGCGCTCGCGATCCAGCGGCCATCGGGTGATATCCGCACCTGCGAAACAGGCCTGCCAGCGTGGCCGCTTAATATCCGGGTTTGCTCAAAGACTGGACGTACGGGACCCTTACGGAGTGGTGTGGCAGGTGTTGCTGCGCTCGTTGTTACTGCGCCAGGGGTCAGGCGCATGCGGTCGACGTTGTCTGTTAGGCTTCGCGGAGAGGAGGCGTCGCCGGAAGTCGAGGCGGAGCGATAGCGCGTGCGGGAGTCGCTCCGGGAGCGAGGTGACGCTGTTGGAGAACGTGAGCGTGAGCGTGATCGTGACCGCGAGCGCGAGCGCGAGCGGGAGCGGGAGGAGCGGGAGTAGTATGCGCCGTTAAGCTCGTCGTTGAACTCGTCGTCCAGCGTTGGAGATCTGCTAGGCCTCATGCTGGGTACGGTTCGCTGCATGGAAAGACGGCGGCGGTGTGTGGGTTTCGCGCTCTTTTCCGGGACTGTGGCGGACACGTCGTCATCGTTGAGTGCTGGGTCGTTGAGTTCGTCTGGGGAGCTGTAGCGTGGTGTTGCGGTTCGGTCGAGGACTTTGCGGCGTTTGGGGTGAGGTTCGCGGAGGGGCGTTGCGATTGCTGGGGAGTTTGGGTCGGACATTATGGGAAGTTGATGGTGGTTCCTCTAGCTAAAACTTGTGAGGATTGTAGGAAAGGCTCGAAGCCTCGTGGAGATCGAATGGAGGTGAGAGCAGGTTGTGAGAGTGAGTGACGAGGGAAGGAAGCCAGCCACGAGGCTGAATTCAAAGTGACGATGAGCTCGTACCTGCCGCACGGTTTGCCTGAAGGACCAGACCACATTAGCTGGGCCACGCTAAGAAAGCTTGGCAAAAGCGGGATGTCGCCGTGACAGAGACGCTGCCGATTGGGCAATGGATACCCAAGGTACCTACCTTAGTTTGGCTGTGCAGAATGCGCTGTCGAAGCTGCACCGTAAAAACCGGGTCCCCCCCGAACACCCCTGCGAGACCGGCCGGAACATAGGAAACTTGAACGCAACGTCCGTCCGTCTATGAGGCCGAGTGAGCGCAACAACTTCGTCTTGTGTTTAGGCATGTTCATGGTAACGCCAAAAGCGTCACGCTGTGAGCTGCCTCAATATGTAGGTACCTTGGCCGTTGTAGTTTCGCATAACGTCCGCCGGTAACTTCGGCGCATGAAGTCCCTTCTGAATCCGTACACGCCTCTCAGCATCGCCTTCAGACCTTCTCATCAACCACTCTTGTTCATCCTGTTCATCACAACATCTTCCAACTTCAGCCACTCCCATTTCACTGCCTCTCACTATAACTCGAGGGGGAACAGAAAAACCCCCCACGAAAATGGAACCAACCGACCTCCGCCTTCTGACGCTAAACTGCTGGGGCCTAAAATACATCTCCAAGCTTCGCCCAGAACGCCTCTCAGAAATAGGCCGCCGCATCCTCTCCCTCCCCAATCCGCCACACGTCGTCGCGCTGCAAGAATGCTGGGTAACATCAGACTACGACTCCATCCGCACAACCCTCGCTCCGATCCTCCCCTTTTCCAAGTTCTACTACTCGGGCCCCTTCGGCGGCGGCCTTGCCATCCTCTCCCGCTGGCCCATCGAGGAGAGCTCCATGCACCGTTACCCTCTCAACGGCAGGCCGACCGCTTTCTGGAGGGGAGACTGGTTCGTCGGCAAGGGCATCGCGTGCGCGCAGATCCGCGTCCGCGTCACGGAAGAAGGGGGTGGTGGGGGAGTGAGGGAACAAATGCTCAGCATCTTCAATACGCACACGCATGCGCCATACACCGAGAACCAGAAAGGAGACAGCTACCTTGCGCATCGCCTCTCTCAATCCTGGGAAATGGCAAAAATGCTCCGCGGCGCCGCGGAGAAGGGGCACCTGGTCCTCGCAATGGGCGATTTCAACATGAGACCTCTTTCGCTCCCTCACAAAATCATCACGGCCCACGCGCCCGTCCGTGATGCTTGGCGGGCCCTACACCCCGATTCCTCTTTGGGCGCAGTAGAGGACCCCCTGGAGAAAGCAAGAGGTCGTCAACCGCCCACGGCAGACTTCAACCTGCGCGAGAATGGAGCGACGTCAGACGGGTCCTACAACACCTGGCGTTGGCCTCGTGAGCTGCAGAAACAACTGGGCAAGGGGAAGGACCCGATCGTGGTTCCGCCGGATACGATCGACCACAAAGGCAAGCGGCTAGACTACATCTTTTTCGGCAGCCCTTTGGATAAGAACGGGGCAGGCTGGGTCGTTCGTGAAGCTGAAGTCGGCATGGTCGAGCCGCATCCTACGCTCGGTTGCTCCCTGAGCGACCACTTCTCTGTTGAAGCAACGCTTTCTTACCATACTCCTGCATCTGTGGAGGACTCCGATATCTCCTCCCAGCTCAAACCGATTCTTCCTCAAAGCCTATGCCTTTCTGGTGCCGAATACGATGAGATTCTATCAGCAACGCGTGAGTACGTGCGGCGCGAAGAGAAGCAGCGGTGTTGGAGAGGTCTTCACTTCTTTGGCTGGTTGACTGTGTTATTTGGATGTCTCGTTGGAGTTTGGTGGAGTCCCCATAACTTCGTCGCCTTCATTCTAATGCTCCTGGTCAGCTTCGGGCTAGTTGCCGGCGTCATTGATGGTCTCATGTCGCTCCTGTTTTTCAACGCGGAGTTGAGGGCTCTCGCAGAGTTTGAATGGGAAGTGAAAAATGCCAAAACAAAGACCAGCCGTGAGTATGCGGAGTCCGCAAAAAGGTAGAGCCCTTTCGGGCCGGTGGCGTAATTCACCAACGGACTCGCAAAGTCCGACTGCAAGGGGTATTCGGGGCATTGCAACGTAGAAGCTATGAAGATACAGTATGCATTGGACTCAATAATCGCACGCCGGAAATATTGCTATTGAGAAAAACTAATTTCTATTTCTATTAAGAAGTCTCTTTCTCTGTTCGTCTAATGCAAATCATGGCCCCCCAATCGTTCATCCAGCCAGGATCACTACCCGCGAGGTGGAAGCACAGTTGGAACTCCCTGAAGTCCCATATCGTAAGTCAACATCTGCCCATGCGGCGCCATGACATAAGCGTCCATGTCATAAATACCAGCCACAGGTAGGCGATGCATGTGGTTGGCCTTTCGCCATGAGTATCCCAAGAAAGCCGTCTGTTTTCTGAGTCTCATGACAGCATCTTTGGTTGTTGGGTCCCTGAGCAGCTTGTCTCTGGGCCGCTTGCGTTCCTTGACACCATACTTCCTGATGAGCTCCTTCATGCACTGTTTCCCCTCGGAGCTCAACCTTGAGTAGTCGTCGATGTCGCGATCAATCTGCTTGAGTCGGGTTGAGTCGTAAGGCTGCTTGATGACATCAAGGAAGAACTTGATGTGGCGATCTGTGAAACCAACGGACCTGAGTTCTTTGAGAACCTGCCTTTCGTTTGTCAACTCCATTTCTGCAGGATAATCCACTGATTCAGACCAGTCGCTGATTGGCTCATCCTCTTCAAAATAGTGTGTGTCTAGGTGATCGCGGATTTGAGGCTGCCACTCAGGCTCTCTCCAGCGCATTTCCGACCATGCGACTCCGCGAAACCACGGGTGTCTTTTGATGTCGGTCGCATCGTTTGAAAAAACATATCGACCTACGTATCCATCGGTATTGAATGGGATATAGTGTGCATCTTGGTGGCGATAGTATGGAGATGAGAGACGTTTGTGCTTGACTTGAAGCAGACATCTGATCAAATCTCTACAAGCCTCTGACACCGGGGGCTCGGACGGAAATACCAGAGTCTCTTTGTGGTTCTTGGTTGAATTAGCAGTGAAACAAAAAGTTCATAGATCTTGCTTACCACAATGTTCTTCTTGGTATACTGCCGACCCTTATCCGAGAGAAACGGAGTATGCCCATAAAGACATTCGTAGAGGATAATTCCGATACTCCACCAGTCGCATCTGCCGTCGTATCTCTCCCCCATCACGACTTCTGGGGCCATATATTGACTTGTACCAACGACGGAAAGGGCACATGACCGCCTCGTGATCATGGCCCTCCATTCAAGGAGGTCATCAACCGTAAGTGGTGTTTCCGAAATGTGAAGCTGCGCTACGTGGTCGACTGTCCGCAGCCTTGGAAGGCCTTTGGGCAGCACCCTGGATTTGACCTTGTTCGCGGGGGGTTCATGCCTCCGCACCAGTCCATTTCGTTTTGCTTGACATCCTTCTTGCGATCCTTTTTGATCCTCGGAATCACCACTGAGCGCGATGTTATTTGAAGAAAGGAGGGCCTGACGTTGCCACTTGTAATATGCGGTATCATGAGACCAATGGTCATCGAATGCCAGTCCAAAGTCTGATATCTTCAAGTGGCCGTCAGCACCGATAAGAAAGTTATTAGGCTTTACATCTCGATGGATGCAACCAAGATTGTGGGCTTCTTCAACACAAAGAATCATCTCGGCGATATAGAACCGGGTCCTCGACTCGCTTAAGATATTTTCGCGAATCAACAGGCCAAGAAAGTCGCCCCCAGGCATGTAGTCCATTACGAGGTAGAGGTTGGTGGAATCCTGGAAGCTACACATCAACGGAACGATCCTATCGGAGGGTCAGCGCGGCTGAAAGACGAATCCATGGCAATGCAGGCTTTTTGGAGATTGCATACCAATCAGAATTCGAGGCGGCAACTAGGAAGTCTCTTTCGGCTCTCAAATGGCCCTCTTGACAACTCCGAATCATGTCTGACTTGCGAATGACCTTCATGGCATACACCTGTGGCCCGAATCGCTCACGAACAAGCTTGACCACCCCAAAGCTCCCCTTGCCGAGGATCTGGAGAGTCTCGAGGTCTTCAAGGTAAGAGTATCGGGGCACACCCAACTTCTGTATCTGCTGAGGCTTCGTCGACCAAGAAGACCACGTCATCCGGCAGCTCTGAGCCTTTGTAACTCTCTCTTCGCGAAGATAATTTGTCTCTTCCTTGTAGAAGCTTTGCATCTCGCGGACCCTGTTGAAGTGCGAAAGGGGAGGCAAAGCCTCGTCCAGGTTACGTCGGTACTGCCTTAGACGACATTCACGTGGTGTCTCGCCATTGAGAACTTCGCTATAGTACGTCTCAAAGTAAATTCTTGCTGCTGCGGCTCGCTCGATGGTCTCCACCCTTCGAAGGTCTGGAGGGGATGTCTGCAGCTCAATTACTTCGACCTCATGCAGGTCCGGGGGCGCCGCCTCAATGATTGGGGTCGTTGGAGGGGTCGGTTTCCAAGGCCAAACTTGGGCCGCTTTCTGTATCACTCGTTGAACAGTGGAACTGCCACCACTTCCTGAGCTCTTCTTCTTGATGGAGTCTTCGAAAGTGTTAGTAAATCAAACGTACCGATGGTGTCTTCTTACCTGCAATTCGTCTCGTGCTCAAGATGTGTTTGGCAAGTCGGCCAGGGTTGGAGTTCGCAGGCGGGAGTTTTTCGGGTTTACTCTAGTAACTGCGATGTGCCTGGCCGTCGAACTCACGATATTCCCTGGGGAACAGGTTGCTGGGGTCTGCATCAATTGTCACGACAGCGGGAAGGGGACCAGGCACCGGAGTGCTGTTGCTACGGCGGTTGTTGTGGAGAAACTGATGCATGGCGACGATGGGGAATCTGGCGTGACGAATAAGTTTGCTAGTAAACGATCTGTAATGTATGACGTGAAGCCCAAAATAAAGAGGGACGGACAAACGGACCAGCTATTATGGAGCGTGGTCTGGCGACTTGTCTGTGGAGCTGATGCTGATGATGATGATGATGATCTGTAGCAGTTCACTCACGGAGGAGGTAATCAGTTGCACGTTGCCCTGGTTTGAGATGATACCAGTCGAAGGCAACCCCTTTCGTAAGTGTGTCAAGGTACCTGAGGAAGGCGCAGGCAGTATTGTACCGTCTTCCGAACATGATCAGCCATGCCCAGGCCTGGGTTTCCCCAACAAGGTACCTAGGTGGATTGTGGATCAAGTCTGGTAAGGGGTAGCAAGTAATTCAATATTGACCGCAGGAAGCAGGCATGGTGGACATGAACCTATGAACAACAAGGAAATTCGTTTCGTTAGGAAACCAGAGCTAAGTACAGACCGACCCGGAGAAAACCATGACCGGTACGAAAAATTCCTACAGCATAAACTCTTTTGTAGTACGCCAACCAATGCAGTGTAAGTCCTCGCCTCGTCATCCCACAAAACAGATCCTGCTTCCCGCTAAAGCGGATCTTCGCAGACAGCCACAGGTCGGAGACTATCCATTGCGGCACGGCGCAAGCGTGTGCTCGCCACGACTTCGAGCGCACATCATTAAAAGGGAAACCCATCGTCTGAGACTCCGTTTCCTGGCCTGTCTGAACCATCTTCGTGACAGACAAGCTGGGCAAGTGTGTAGAGTACAGTAATGGGCACCGTTCATCAGCGGCACTCCGCTGAAGTCGCGAATCTCATTAAAACGTTTACTTGATCTCAAGGAGCTTGACGTCGAAGGTCAGGGTGCTGTTGGCCGGGATGCCAGGGAGACTCTTAGAGCCGTAGGCAAGATGAGCGGGGATGGTCAGACGACGCTCGCCGCCAATGGTCATTCCTAGGACACCGATGTCCCAGCCCTTGATGACCTGGCCCTTACCGGCCTTGAAAGTGAAAGGCTTCCCCTTCTTGTTGGCTGCATAACGAGTTAGCACACTTATGTCCAATACCTAAGAACCCTCACGACTCACCATCGAAGACCTTGCCGTCATCGAGCTTGCCAATGTAGCGGACACCAACGGTGTCGCCGTTCTTGACAGCACGGCCAGAGCCGACCTTGCGGTCGTCAATGGTAACTCCCTGAACGACCTTGACGCCGACCTTGCCAGCCTGCTTGGCCTTCTCAGCCGAGCCGGTAGGGCCTTGCTCGAGGTTCTTGGCGAACTGGACCTTCTTGTCGGACTTGGGGGTGGACTTCTCTTCGGCGGCGATAGCCTCACCCTTGTTGTTCTTGAGCTTCTTCTTGTCTTTCTTGGAGAGCTTGGAGTCGTCCTTGCTCTCGGCGATCAGGTCGTCGAGGCTCTCAGCAGCGCGCTTGTTCTTGCCCTTCTTGGCCTCAACGAGCTTGGGAGCTTCCTCCTCATCGGAGTCGATCTCCATGACGCGGGGGTCAGCGGTGTCGTCGAGGTCATCGCTGTCCTCGTCACTCACCTCGCCCATGGCGTACTCAAGCTCATCGGGAGACAGGTCGTACTCGTCATCCTCGTCGTCCTCGTCCTCATTGTCGGAGCCTTCCTCGACATCGATCACGTAGTTGCCGGTGAGGTGAACAGTGTGGGTACCGGAGACAACGAAGAAGACCTTCTCGCCCTCAGAGACAGTAATGTCCAGAGGCTGCTGGTAGTGCTGTGAAACTATTAGCGCCGAATGTCCAATGTCTGCGGGCCGTGGTGGAACTAACGCGCTCGGTGTCTAGAGTGCAAACGACAAAGTTCTCGAGGTCAAGACCATCCTCGTCGTCGCTGTCCTCCTCGTCGTCTTCCTCCTCATCCTCATCAGAGGCCTTGCCCTTACCCTTCTTGGACTTGCCGTTGGGCTTGGCGTCGTCCATATCCTCGTCAGAGTCTTCTTCCGCCCTAGCAGCCTCCATCAGCTTCTTGATGGCGTCGGCCTGCTTTTGCTTCTTGGACTTGGAGGGGTCGCTGGGCCCGCCGTTGACCTCCTCATCGTCATCAGAGTCCTCATCGTCGTCGTTAGCGGCGATCAGAGCCTTCATGTACTCCTCGTCGATCTCGTCCTCGTCATCGCCGCCATCTTCCAGGTCGCCGAAGCGCTGCTTGACCAAGCGAAGAGTAGAACGGGGGACAGTAGGAATGTTGCCTTCGCTGTCAGCCTCAGGCGCCTCGGTGGGATCAATGGCGGCCATGGTGATGCGGAACTGTAGTTGCAAAGTTAGTACCCCAAGGATAGTAATGGCACCGGGCGCAAACTGCGACCGAGCTTCCGTTTGCGGTCGCACTTTGGCGCTGGCAGGCGGAACACCATTCAATACATACAGTAGCAGGGAAGTCAGGAGAGGCGGGGATGAGGATTTCGCCAGGAGGAACCTCCAGGCCGTAGAGAGCCACAGGCTGCAGAGACATTGTGTTTGTGGGTGTAATAAAGCGTGAAAGTTAAAAGGATGCCGCGCTGGGACTTATGGTTTGTTTCACAAGGAGGTCGAAAATGTCAAAGACCGTCAACTTGAACAATGTTCGACCGGTTAGGAATGAAGGGTTGTGAGGAGAGATGGAGAGTGCGATGTATAAAAGAGGTTGTACAGAGAAGGTCAGTTCCAGGTAGGAAGCCTGAAATTTTTTTTTCTTGACTTGCAGCTGGGAACTTTTTTTTTTTTTTTTTTTTTTTTTTCACAGTCCTGACCCCACCGCCCAAGCACTAGCCACCTTATCGGTCTTATCCTCACATAGCAACGGCTGCACAACGACAGGGAAGCTGCATCCGGGGAAAGAGCTGCATAGGACCCTTGCCGAAAAATATGGGCTGCAGTTGCACAATTGCGGCAACTTGTGGACTGCGTGCGCGCCCATACAGCCGCCGAGAACCATCCACGCACACCGCTCTCTGCCTATTCATCTTTTGCCTCGGTGCGATCGCACCGCAATTGGGCAGTTGCTAAAAACCCGCTTCAACACGACAAGTTGACTTGCTCGCAGAACATCTCGGCGCATCGAGGTTGAACGTCTCTATTACAAGCAATGCGTCTATTAGACTACCTACAGTTCAAGAGCAAATACTTATTAAATGACCAACAACTTGCCCCAAGAACCATCAAGCCATCTACTCGATTATCGCCCTTCTTATATCAGGTCGTCTTCGCATGACCAGTCCTCACAAACCAGGCCCTGACAATCTACCACATAAACCCCAGAAAATATACCGTCTTCCCCTCTGCATGAACCTGTCCACGATCACCAACATCCGCCATCGAACACGCAATCTCAGCAACAGGTCTCGGGAAATGCTTGCCGCTCCTCTTCGCATACGCCGCGACGAGGTCATTTCCATTTGTGATACCGCCTACACAGGCCTTCCTTAGTCCAAGACCTTCAGAGGATATTCCCAACACAGCAGTGAACTGGTAGGAAAACACTCACCACTGCTCCAAAGATTCCCATCCTGAACCCACCTATACCTCTCTCCGACGAACCTCGTCCTTGGATACCTATTCTTCAGCAGATCCTGTACGCCCCTTGGTCCGCAGGCCGTCCTCCCCTCCAACAGCCCAGCAGCACCACACAAGAAGATGCCCGTACAAACACTCAACACATCCGTCGATTCCGTCCGCGCAGCATGAGCCCTCAAAAACCCAAGCACATCCTCATCCCAGCTCCCGGACGGATCCGGGCCGGGCACTAGGAGAACGTCAAGCGTACCCGGCTGGACGTCGGGGTGGGTGATGTCATGCGTCGGGACGATCCTGAGGTTTGAGGTGATTGGGAGAAGCTTCGGTGCCGCGATACCTTGCGTTGGAGATGTTAGAGATGAAGAGAAGGATGTAATGTAGGAGAACTGGACGCTTGGCGTAAGTTCTGTGACATGTTTGGGCAAAAAGTCCATCGACTCCAGTCCGAGATATTCCCTAGACATCATGTGGAAGATGTCGATGCATGCCATATCGAGGAGTTGGACCTCCGTCGGCATAAACACGCCGATTTTGATGGTCTTCGCGTTGTTCATGTTTGCCTGTTTGTTCGCGATATGGTGAATTACTGGTGAGATGAATGACAACCGAGGGCCAAGCAGACTCGTCAAGTATCAGAAAAGCGCTTGAGGAGAATAAGTATGCTGTATGTTGAGTATAGCGCGGAATCCCACACCGACCATCCGGTTCTTGATGGGACACTGCTCTCTACGGCCCCGATTATTGAAGCCGCTGGCGCCTTGGTGATGGCGGAACGGCCGACAATGGCTGGTGTTGGTAGCCCTGATTGGCCGAGAATGCACAACATCCGAGAGGTCTCGGGACTTGGCGGTGATCCAGCACTTGACTGTTATGCTTGTTTTTCGGTGAACGTGGACAAAACTAGCCGCCGCTAGACTCGAGTTATGAATTACAAATACATCAAGCTTGTCGTCATCTCTAAGAATCGACTTGAATAATAACGATGCCTACACACAAACACACATATGCGCGAAGAAGAAACCACGTTGAAATCGTTTTCTACAATTCACATCATTCGTGTTGACTGTGGCAACATTCTTCCTATTGACCACTGCCGATCCACATCTAAGCGTCAGTTGCCATGATCATGAATCGTCTATGTACACAAAATTAAATATTATAGGACTCGTCCATTAGAGGGTTCCTGGGATTCTGTGTGTTCGGCCTCCCTTCTCGGTCTTTGGAACCCACTCTCAGCTGTTCTTGCTGGGCTTGTCCTCTCCCCAGCGGATGCAGTCTTTCCTCACCCTCTAGGCATCTTATCTGCCTCTGTTGGTTGAAAATTGTCATGCTGGCGTGGTTATGTCCTACTCCTTCCGTTCCACTCCGTCTTCCACATAAGCGAATGCACTTGGACGGCTCTCTCGCTCGTCAAGTTCCTGCGTAATTGCTCCGAGAACTCCGGTTTGAGGCCCCATGAATCCCCAATATTTCTAGAATGCCGATACCATGCCATGCCATGCATATCAAGGATGCCCTCATCTATTTACACGAGAGGCTCTGCAGAGCCCCAACTTCTTCAAACAAGTAATCGAGTTAAAACCGCCGCTTGGTGGGTGTTCCGGAAATGGGCTGTGCGTCGAATCGAAAGAAATGAAGAACCGCCGCGGCCCGTACCAGGGTGCGAGGTCCGGCCGAAGGAAAGGGAAATGATAACAAAGAAGGGAATAGAGTGTCATTACGCCATTTCGTCTGCTGAGAGGGATTTCGCTCTCTGTCGTGTGACCTTCTTGCTGACTGAGTAAACTAGATCTAGTGTCCAGAAGTGGCACAGTTGCGCCTGGGCGCAAGGGATGGCTCCGTAAATGGGAGCCACCAGGGGAACCATGGCATAGTCGATGAAATTCTTCTTGACGCTGCGGTAAGAGAAGTTCATGCCATCAGAAAGTCCGGCCTCGGACATCTCGCGCTGACGAGACTTGACGCAGAGGCGGTGGAAGCTCTCGTACAGGAACAGGTAGAGGGCAATTTCCATGAAACCAAGGGTGCGTAGAACGTTGCAGATGTCAAAAATCCAGTTGAGGTGAGCAACCTCCTCGTTACCCTCAGTGACCCAGACGTACAATGTTGAAGCGATGACGAGGATCGTCATTTGGAGAGGCAGGAAGTGGGCTTCGAACAAACGATGGAACAGGTAGACGATGCGCTCCCAGTTGGGGGCCTGCAGGGTGTCATGAGTAACGTCAGAGAAGATACCGCTTTCGCGAGGCTGCTCCGGGTTTTCTTGATCCAAGGGAGCCTCAGGGACGTAGACGTCGGAGGCGTCGCCAAGAGAGGTGTGCAGCGGGCGAAAGGCGCGAGAGGTGTGCTTGCGCTCCTGCCAGAGTTCCACAACCTTGCGAAGAGCATATCCGGAATCGAGAGCACCCCACATGTGTCTCATAGCCTGCTTGTACCGAGCTTGCATATCCGAGTGAAGACCGCGGAGACCCTTGGCGCCATTGCCGCAGACGTTGCTCTGGCTGACGGGACTGAGGACAGTCCTGACCGTCAAGTTTCCGTTGAGCGCAAAGAAGCACTTCAGGTACATGTGCAGGTCCTCTCCAATAGCCTCATTGTCGCAGTCCCAGCCACCAACGCGGTCGACGAGCTCCAGAGGGACTGAGTAGACAGAAGTGGGCGGCGCAATGGTCGAGCCCCCGTACAATCCAGACATGCCTCCAGCACCCCAGAGAATATCGGCGACGCGGACGATTGCGGGAACAGAGTGAGCATTGCGGTCGAAGATGATTGGGGCCGAGTACAAGGTAGTCTTTGCTGTTTCGGGGTAGGATAAATGCATGGTAGTAAGCAGGGCGAAATAGTTGGCTGAGAGGTGGCTGTCGGCTGTTGATACCCACGTTCTTGTCAGCGAATCATTCTACACGCCCAAAATTGGAAACATTGACTGCGCCAGAATCTCAGAATCTGACATGCGCACGTACCGTCAAGACCCGTGACGATCACATCCTTGCGGGCGGTCATTGAGTATTTTTGGCTCAACTTGCGGGCAGCCCAAGCCACGTTGCTTCCTTTGCCGGCGGACTCCCCAGGAATGTCAGCAGGGTGAGTGGTGTAGTCGATGCTGCGGAACTTCTTGACGAATTCCTGTATGAGCGACATGGCCTTGAGCTCGACATTGGGCTCACGCTGCTCCATGCCCAAATAGACCTGAAGGGGAACAGTTTAGCAAGTGAACGCATGAATAAGGGGACGCGTCGTCCAAAGCCGCCAAAAAAATTGCCCTCGTCAAATACCAAGATTCCTTCGAAAAACCAAGCACAAGTGGGAATTGACTCACATCGTAGCAGCTGCGGGCCTGAGGGTGGGAAGCTAGGACCTCGAGAGTCTCCTTCAAAGTGTCCATCTCCTCCTTGTAGTTGGGGATGATGATAGCGTGAATGACACGATCGGGTTCGCCATCGCTGTCGGTGTAGAGTTCTGGCTCAGTATCGCCAGCTTCGCTGCTGGAGGCAGAGCAACCGTGGGAAGAGGTCAGAGTCTCGGAGCTAGACAGAGAGGTGGAGGATCCACGACGGCGATGGGAGAACTTGTAGTCCTTCAAGGTTTTGTTTCGTGCAATCTTCTTCAGGTTGCGGGTCATATCGAAGACGGCGTAGCAGCATCGGATGGGGAAGGCGAAAACGAGGACATGGATAAAGAGGCAGTAGTATGCGAAGATGACGGTCCAGTAGCCAGCGCCCTTGGCCGTCGAAGTGATAGCGCTAAGGCTGTCTTGATGCAGATAATTGTAACCATGTGCCGAAGCAGCTGATTCCTTTGAGATAACCCAGTAACTGAGAGACAGCAAGGCCAACATGGCCAAGCCGCCCGCACGGCGCGAGGCCCAGGCGAAGAGGGACATGGCGATGACGGACTGAAACTGAGTGGGAGCGCGACCAGCGAGAGGTGTGTCGTCGGGAGAGCGACAGTAACGAGGGTTCGACAACGGAAGGCGACTTTTGAGTTGTTGTCTGGTTTTCTTTCGAGTCGAACAGCCGAGAGAGGCTAGGAGGGAATGTACGAAGCGCGGTTCAGGGTGCTCGAGGGAGAGCAACACCAACAACTGCAAGCAGCGGAGGGAGGAAGGAGAGAGGAACACCGAGGGGAAGGAGGAAGGAAAGACCAAAAGCAGGAAGCAAGGACCTGAAATTGCGAAGGCCGTCCGACGAATGCACTACCTTTCCAGAGCGATAATCGGTCGGTCTCTCGCGCTCTCTCTGTCTCTCTCTCGCTTTCGTGTCTCGAAGGAGTAGGAGTTGAGGAATAGGAGGGTCAGCAGAGGGGAGGGGAGGGGAGGAAGAGAGAGGAAGAGGGAAAAGGGAGGGCTAGGAGAAAATTAGAATTCGTGTTGTCGGATGATATTCACGAGGTGAAGGGGCAGCTAATGGATACGGGGCAGCACAGAGAGGGAGAGGAGAGGAAAAGAAGCGCAAGGTTGAGAGAGTGGATGATTTCTTGGTTAGGACAGAAGGCGGACAGAGACGACCAGGCCGGGACTGTGACATGGAGGTGTGTGGTGGACACCACTCGTAGACGTCGGGACACGGTACAGTTACTGGGCGATGGGATTGAGCCGACGGGGAAAGGGGTGAAGTGCTTCTGCTGGAAAGTGGTGCTGGACGCCGGGCTGGAGGTGCGGTAGCTTGCTGTTGGTGCTGGACCTGAGAGATTCGAGCTGGGAGCTGGTGCTTGTTTTATTGGACCAGACTGGCCCTGGGCTGTTTTAGGAAGCCAAGCATGTACCCCATTGCAGGCGAGGCTAGTAAAAGATACCTTATATTGCTCACTTGCTTCCTGACATGTAAATGCACCAGCATCAGAGCCAGCGGTAGGCCTGAAGGAGCCGCCCTACCTATAGGAGACGTACCTGTACCTTTATTTTTTTTTTCTTTTTTCCCCAGCGACTGCTTGTACCTCTTGCAGTTACTCAGCAATCAAGGTACTTTTCCCAGCACCTTGGACATGGCTGGATACGACCAGCTTCCATGAAAGGTGGTGGCATGGCTTATAGTGACCCCAACACCAACCGAACCCAACCCAGCCCGCCCCAGGACAAAACTAGCAGAAGACGAGACAAGACGAGCAGCACAGCAAAGAAGAGGCGCGAAAAGCTGGGCGAGATTGGGAACGCGGGACTGGACTGGCGAAGGGGGGAGGGGAGAGGTGGTACAAGGAACCTCTGGATTGGCGAGACGACGATCAGGGGGGTTCAACCCGGCAGCGGTGATGGCAGCCGTAACAGACTGGGATCCAACTGCAGCAGTGGAGCAAAGGAAAAAAGGCACTTGTACCTTACAGCCATGATATCAGCGACGAGGCACCTCTCCGCACCTCGTCCAGTACTGAAGTACCTGCTCCGATTCCCTCAGAAGAAGGGGGAATGAGCCGACTGACGAGATGGTGCCGACAACTGATTGGATCAGCAATGGGACATGCTGCTTGGGCGGCATCCAATTTGTCGGAAACGGACAGGAGAGGTCCAGAAACCACTGGGTTGCGCTGTGCTTGTGTTGCTAGCGCATTTCGCCCGCTCGCATCTGGCGGGCTGCCTCTGTCTCCGCCTCGATTGCAGCATCGCTGTTGCGACTGCGACTTTGACTGGGACTCGAGGTGCCTCTGCCTCAAAACCGCTACCTCGATAATTGCTTTAGCGCAAGTGGGACGTGGGTTCGCATACGACAAGGATGGTACGGATTCAAGAGGGTTAGGTTGTCTTGGGAACTTTCTGCGTCTGCAATGAATCGCCCCGCGGGAAATGAGCAATGAGAAATTACCGGCTAAGCGGCCAAGCCTTGCGCTTTGCACACTGTATACTTTCTCCTCCCTTTTCGCAGTCGTCTCTATGCCTTATCCGCCAGCCTTCACGATTGCCCGCTGCAGAACGACTCTCAACAGTGCCTCATTCTCTCCGCTTTGCTCTTTCACAAATTCTCCTGGGGCGGCCGTGGAATGTCGCCTGTTGCCTGCCATGGCGGCCTCGTCGCCTATGCCCAGAGAAGTTTCAAAGTTCTGGCTTGAGACTTGAGTGAACGGCTCGACTTAATATGCCTGGTCTGCCGAGGAAAGTTGTTGTTGACACAGCAGCAAAACCAAGCTATCTACACTATTGTACGGAGACGCAAAGAAAACCCTCACCAGGTTGAGACATCGTAACACGCATCGCGCGGGATCCCCTTCAGGTAAATTGCTGACATCACAGCACTGCTTGCGAGTCGTCGTTGGTCGCGCAGTAACACAGCCGCGCTCGGCAAACACTTCGGCGCTTCTCTGGAACGCACGCTCGAAGCCTCCTTTTAAGTTCTTGCCGTGGTATTCTAATGCTTATACGTTTCTGTAACTCCCTCACCCTCCTCCGGTTCTGTAGCCTTCTCTCTCCAAGGTATTCTGGGCTGGCCGTCACTTTTGAATGTCCATCCGCATTCAGATACCATTTTCAGAGCGTTATAAGGTACCGGAGCGAACTTCGTAGACTGAAAATGATTTCAATAATTCCCGCACAGTGCGGACATATCCGTACATTAGCCTCCGTGGGTAGCGGGTATCAAAACAACATGGAAGACAGGGCCTATACGGTAAGGTAAGGTTCCTAGGTGGGTGGGTAAGGCCAAGGGCCGCTTTCTGCCTATGCTGCTCGACGCTAGCAACGCTAAACTGCTGTAGGGTCGCTCCTCCCGCTCTGACGGGCTAGCTGATCCAAACGGCATCCCCTTTAGGGGATTTGGAAGAAATAATCTCTGTACCTCCCCCACTAACAATTTACGGTGCTTCACCAATGGGCGCCACAGTATCCACCGATTGCCTCACGGTACAAGGAGTCCCCTACTGCTCCCCACCACACCAAAGTCTGACCGACATCAGGTCCGTTAACCGTCTCGCCTGTACTTCAGTAGAACAAGGGAAGGTCATTGACCAGACTTCAATTCATGCCCATTCTGATATCCAATACCTGTCAGCTTGGCGGACAAAAGCCGACGGGAATAGGGATTGGCTTCTACGGGGGAGGATTCGACATGCAAAGACTCCTTCCAGGACGGCTAGGTTATCGGCATCGGCATCGGCTTAGGCTTAGCTACGATTTAGAGCTGCTTTGGTGGCGGCGTAGTAGTATCTTTTGTAGTCAGCCCTCGAAGCTTAGGTTGACCACCTCGCACGCCGAACATCAATCTCGCCCGTGTCAGCCCCCTCAAGAAGCTTCCCCCCTCTTGCCTTCCTAGGGCAAGCATGCTTGACGTAAGGTGGACGCAGCTGATCACTACCTTATGTTGAGGGTCAAGGTGAGGTAGTAAGGAGGCTGGTTTGGCTTGTGAAGCAGTCGGTGAGAGCGGTCCAGTACCTGCCTCGTGTAAGTGTCCGTACCTGCCTGCCTGTCTCCTACCTGCCTCTGCCTACCTGTGCGCCTCATCAGCAGCAGGTATACTACGGTACGCAGCTGTTGACCAACCTCGCCTAAACTTTATATCCAACACACGACGTCCGTCTCGGGTCTCGCAGATTCTTTCATCCCATATCTCTTCGTGAGCCAAGAGGCTAATGCTATTGTCTCGCCCACTTCCCCTACCCTCAAGGCCCCTGGAAACAGCAAGCCAAACACCCAATTCCTGCAAAAACCCTACCTAGCGTGATTGTGCGCATGTCACCATGGTCATACCAGCTGTTTGCGGGCCGCATGAGCTTGGTGGGAGCAGCAAGTCTCCCTCGGAACAGTCCTTCAACTCCCATATTCTGCCTAGCCAACAATCTACTTCAGCTACCTCGGGCAGGCTGTGTTTGCCGCGGCGCGCGTGCTGCGTGTACCCGTGTGTGTCTGGCGAGACGACCTACCTAGGGCATTTCGCAGCCACGCGCTATGGATCTCGCCATTGGTGCCAGAGGGTAACGGAACAAAGGCGGTTCCCCAGGCCACCCGTCGTGGCTGAACCCGCCATGCGTGCGAACCCGGATCGAGGCACACGGCGGCCAGATGCCTGTCCTTGTACCATGCTACCTGAGGACAGCAGGCGACTCGTCACGTCTGGGAGCTACTATGGTACCGGGAAGCGCACTATGCAATGCTGTCGCTTCTCTCCGCTCTGCAGGTGGTACGTATGCCAAGCGGTGAAAATCGTGGCGCGTGCCAGGGCTAATTGCTCTTCTTGTTGCTGTTGGCTACATTCTTGCAGCTCTGTGTTTGTCGCTTGCGAATCTTCCAGCGAGGTTGCAGCTGCTTGCTATCAACCCGCGGCGGGTCTGAGGCTCGGAGAACGAAATGGCATGCTAACCTGTGGCTGCGGTCATCATCATCCAAGTCCTGCTGCGGTATTGTCGTCACAGGGCGTCGGCGAGGGATGCTGGACGACAAGGTCGCGGATAGAAAGACGATGAGTGTTGAAATGCGAATCCATACACGCAATTGCTTCACCAAAATCGACGTGGATATGGGCATCGGCATCGGCAGTGCCAGCAGGGCAGGAAGGACAAGGCAGTTTGCTTGGATGCTCGCCCACGACCGGTGTCATCCCATAGCATTCGAACTTTGTCGAGACCGTCACACGCATTTCCAGGGGAACTGTTCCAAAGACGATTGCGCTCTGCTAAAATAGCTCGTGGCCGAGGCCCTATGGTATTCCTCTTGGTTGTCCCACCATCGCAGACCTTCAATTTGGTGCAAATCCATCGCCGAATCCGACATTCCTTCATCCAACCAGCCAGTCCAATCACAGTATATTCCCCCCAATTCAACACCACCTCATTACCGGCTGGCGAGCCGGCCTGGGATCTTTTGGGGAGCTGGGATACCGCTGCTGCGAAATAATGGGAGACTGAGACCCATTCTCCAATTTTTTAGTTCCCCTCGTGCTCTCCTGTCCAGAGTCGCAGCAATCAAACGAGAAAATTTTGAAGCGCACCAAGTCTCCGGCGATAAAGTCAAGGCTCCTGTCACTGGTCAGGATCTAGCAATGACGGCAGTCGCAATGAGAGATTTCGACCTGCAAATCGTACATGGTAGTCCTGGCCACAAAACCCGATATAGTCATGTGTTTGTCAAGTGCATATGATCACGATCTTGGCCGTGCAGACGGCCAGCTTCTTTTATCCTACGTTGTTTTTGGTTCAGCATGGCATACACGAGCTGCAGCATGCCATCGGAATGACAGCGTCGCCTGCTAACTCACTTTGTCACATATATGCTCACCGTATATAAGCCGTCTCGGATATCCGTGCTATTGGTAGTGTTGCCGTTGAAGCCAGATCAATTAGCGTCTCATCCTTGCACCTTCTTAGGAACAGCACACCAGAGTGATTCGAGATCAGACGCTTACTATGCTTTTAGGAGTAAGGCAAGCAGAGAAAAAATATCGGCGTACGAGAATATTCGATTCGTATGCGACGTGAGCACGAAACGATGCCTCATCTTCGCTGCACGGCGGCATAGTGGCGCTTCCATGGCTCAAAACAATAAGGCAAGTAAAAGACCGTGGCCGCCAATCCTTGCAGTACATTGCACTAGCGACTCCATGCAAATGGAAATATCTCTGGTCTTGATAAGTAAGTAAACACCTCGGTGTCTGCCACTGGTTGTGTGCTGACCAAGTATTTCTCGGCAGCGCTCCGCAATTTCAAAATCACAAGCGAGGGCTTGCTTTTTGCCGTACTGAAAGATGCAGCGTTGAGAAGAAACAGATACGGGTTTTTTCTCATCAGCGACCGCCGGGCATCTAGCGCTTCCTTGTCCACGCAAGTTGCTTGTGACAGGCCTGGGCCAACCTAAAGCAATTTCCCCTCCTCGTTGCTGCGGCCAAGGATCGGTTTGTCCCCGTCCCCGAGGAATTGACAAGCGGCGACCTTCAGAAGGGATGCTGATGTTGCGGACTTCCACCGGGGTTTTGGGCAGGAGCCTGTGCAGTGACATAACGGACGACAAAGAGCCAGCAGGGCGGGAGAATTGAAGAGGACGTGGGGGCGTACCGGATGGTGGGGTGTACAAACCCTTGACGGGCCGGCGTTTGAGATTGAATCTGACTGGCCGGTGTGGGCCAACGAGGCCAAAACCTGGAGTTCCAGGTCTTCACGCTGGCCCGACCAACCAACCGGTCGTGTCAAAAATGTCCGGTCGCCAGCATGTTTCCAGTCACCTTTCTCGGTCTTCTCTGGTGGTCGTAATTATCGTTATTGGACTTGCCAGCGGCTATGAAATCGGATTCTTCCTCGTGAACAGACCTGGCATCCTTCTAAAAGGACGGTGGCCCTCCAAAGATGGTCTCGCAGCACCCACGTTGACCCGCACCCGCGGATCGCCATTACACACACCACATGCAGAGGCGACGGCGGGTGACCGGGAACGGAAAAGGAGGCCTAGGAGGAACGAAGACTGCAGAGATATGGAGCTTCAATACCTCTATCAGCCTGATCACACCCCAACGGCGCGATCCAGCGGAGACCGACCGCCTTTGATATATCCTTGGCTGTTACCCCCTTCAACTGTCATCAACCTCGAGTGATCATGATTTTTTATTGCGGTTTTGCCTTGCTGCCTTGGCAGCCTTGGCTGTGGCTCTCTCTTAGTAACCTTGATGAAAAAACCCGGGGTCTTTTCTACGCCGAAAAACTCTGGCTCTCTCTCGGGTTCGTGACCGCATTGTCAGCCAGCGTGGAGTTCAAGTTTAGAGTTGAGAGAAACTGGACTTGAATCAGTCGCTACCTCGCGTCTGACAATGAGACTTGCTTCCAGCCGCGAGATGGGATTGAACCAAAGCCAGCATGCGAGGCTGCTTGCCGCGTCTTGAACCTTGAACCCCCCCTCTCGGTGGCCGCAAACCACCTAACCCACGCATAATTGACAGACTTTCACTGCGTTCACTGCAGGGACCCTCACATACTGGTTCCGGTTGTGGAGGATGGCCCTTGTTTGGACCTATCGTAACTTGGACGTTCGCCCCATGATATCGGTCTGCAAAGGCAGTCTTTCGTACCGCCAGGCCGTTCTTGTCGGTCGATCGGAGCTTTATTTGCGTCGGTTGCCAGAAACCATTTTGAAACAGGCCCTGCAAACCCGTCGGAATGAGCAGACTTTCCCCACGCCACGCGCCTGGCGAACTCCGCATGCGCAGCGCTAACGTACGGAAGTTGAGAGGAGAGGCAAGCCAGGGATAGAGAGACCTCTCGCAGCTGAAGATAAGAGCAATTTGCTGAACGGGGGGGACGCAACATTAGTTCGTCGTTCTCCTTGCTTCCTCCCTTTCCCGACCAACCTGGGGCCAAACGAATTGAGACATCAACGTCTGATGATTGATCAGTCAGTGACAGATGACGGGGCCCATTTGGCACCCGCATGCCGCCTGTTCCCTGATTCGAACAACGCTCTGGGACATGAAGATAGCGGTGGATGAAACGAGTTGCCCCAGACGCCCCCCAAAAAAGCCAAATAAGATACCCGGGGGCTGCGCAAGACAATCCCGACAGCCAGACGGATCGACCAACCAGTCAGCTTACGGTGCCGACATCTCGTATCATCGGAGCCGAGTTGAGACCTTCGGCTGCCCTGTGCGCATCACGTCCCCAGAGTCCAGCCGCCACGTCTATGCTCATTTTTTGCTGCAGTCGGGCCCCCTGATCGTCAGCCGGCGATATGCCGTCTCGGAGAACGGGTGGGCCGACGGCCGGCGACGGAGAACCGTAGACATCCGCTTCGCATGGCAAACGGCCCTGTCAATCCTTCTCGGGTCCCAATGCCGGGGTCGTGTCACAGAATCACCATGGCCTACGAGTCCGGACAATGGATGTGTCGGGTTGCATTGGTTGATGCTAAAGCATAATGGCGTTGTTCCTGATGACGTGACGCGTCGTATGCTCTTCTCGCAGGTTTGGGTCGTCGCCTCATCCATTGAGCTCTATCTATCGATTCTTCATGCATGGGTAGCGACCGGTCACGTACATCCGTCCTCTGGAAAGCCGCGTGCGAGGCTGTGCTAACTGCCTCTCTGGTTCTACCCAACTCCGTTCACCACAGACGCGTACGATGCCCACCGGTAACAGATCCTGGAGCGTATTCGGATGTTCCGCCGAAACCCCATCTCTCGAGCGAACGCTGGTACAAACATGCTCGGCCGTGCAATGGCTCCTCTAACCCGAAGCTCGTTTTCCGTCCTCGCCTAATGGCTTCTCGACCTGGTTTTGACGTTCGAGGGATGCAAGCTTCTTAGATAATCAGAAGATCTGTGAAGCTATGAGGCTGAACCATTCAAGCCTTGGCTGCGCAATAGTCTCGAGGCGATCACGAGCCTTTGGACGCTGCACAGAATCAGACCAGATTGAGTCTCACAGCCAACATTCCCCTGGACAACACGTTGTCATCGTAACATGATTTCACCCATGAAAATAGACTGCGGGGACAGTTGTGATTCTCAAGCAACCTTGTCGAAAAGCTCTTGAATGGGTTTTGCAGCCTGTCATTGTCATCAGCAACAGAACATGCACTCTCGTTGGGACAAAACTGACATCGATGAACTTCTCCAGGTCCTTGTCGAGGTTGGCTAGGTCGTCCTTCCGCTTCTTGTTCTCAGCCATGAGTTTTTGTTTCTTGCCAACCAGTTCTAGCCTCTGCTGCTCGAGGGTTTCTCGCTCCGCACGCTCGTGGCCGATCCGCGCAACCATCAGGGCGTTTTCGTCATCGTTAGCATGCTCGGGATGGAGAGCAAGAAACTCCTCGACAGGGATGAGCGGGAGCTTCCGGTAAATGTGGCTGAAATCGGCGTCAACAGTTGTGTCCTGGGCGATCGGAGTTCGGGGCAGACATACTCGTAGGATTCGCAAGCTTCAATCTCGCCCTCGAGATGCCTCTGCTCGTAGTACAGATTCTGCAATTGCAGATGCAGGCGGTCGACCTCGTGACGGGCCTCGGCAGTCTGCGCCTTCGTCTCCCTAGCAGTGAAGTTGGCGGCACGATGCAGGCCCCGAAGGTGAGATATGTTGGTGAGCAGTAGCTTTTGTTCCTTGGAAAGCTGCTCGGGCGAGAGAGCGTCCTCGCCCGACTGGGCGACGTCGGTGAGGAGCTGTAGCAGCTTCGCGGCTTGGTCCTGGGCGTAGCCGGAGGTCTGCACGACCACGGCCAGCTTCGGGTCGGATACCAGGTCTTTGACAGCCATGACTGTCGGAAGGCGCGGTCTGACAGGTCGATGAGCTTTGATGGAGGGAGGTTGCGACAGGGCTGCTAGTGATAGTTTTGTTGAAGGAGACGCTCGTCGTCGCGAACAGAAAGCTTGTGACGCAGCTGGCGGAAATGCTTTGGTGGTGTCGTGCGATCGCGTCTGCAAGGCAGGCAGCGCGGGACGGTGAACGGCCCGGGCGTCTTCGGCGCGTTGGAGGATCCGGGCACGGGGCGGTCGGAGAGTGATACGCAGGGTTTGAGGTGCAGGGCCCGGTGCAGCTTCTGTCGTTGGCGCTTGCCTTACCTCTTGATCAAAGATGGCGTCCCACATCCAAAGGATGAGGCGGAAGCTTGTTGGAGCAGCGAGGCGGACGCTTGACGAAGACTGACGCAGCCGCGACGGGAAAGAGTTTGGAGCCCACGCTGGTAGGTAGCTAGGTACCTTAGGTTGGGCCAGTCATCTCAGTCATCCACGCGCGTTCCCACTCGCTCTCCCGCTGAACTCCCAAATTCGGTCTTAGTCACAATCGTTGTCATGTTGGTTATTTTGACGGCTCTTGGGACCGCGCTGGGTTTCTTGAAGAGCAAGACACGCGATGCATTCAAACACAGCACTAAAGCGAAACATTCAAGCGCACGTAGCTACTGAAGCGTTTGCCGCTTCGCAATGGCGCTCGGGCTAGATATCTCGGTCTTTTGGAATTGCCATCACAGGCACGCTAGGGCAGGATGATTTTTTAGTGGAAGATCAGAGGTTCTGTCTGTATGGATCATCTCCGTGATGGACTGAGGTGACTTGAGGCATGATAAAGTTGACGGCAACCAGGTTTGGAAACACACGGCATACCTTATGGCTTTGCAAACGGGATTCCACAGCATATAAGGTGAGGTAGCCTCTTGGGAGTTACCTCATGCAGTATGCTCTTCATCCAGGGCTCAGTCTCGAGCTTCGTAGCTGACGCTGCTAGGACTGGCTCCTCAGCGCTTTCAGCTGCTTCTTCAAACAGATGTTGGGTCAGAACGCGTGGGGTGGTCAAAAGTACGACCGGCTCCAATTGGTCGGTCACAAGCATTGACAACGGCCACCGTCTCTGCACCTCCCGTCCGTCCTGCAGCAATGCGGACGGGGTGTCTTGGGGGTTGGCATTCGCTGTCTTCGTCCTTCAAAGTGGATTTTCCATGCACGGGGTTGAACGACGCTATTGGCGAAGCACGCCTGGTCCCCTGCGGAGCAGCGGAGGTGGCCACGGTGCATTGCTGGGCCGAACTTTACCGGACGTCCATTCAGAACGCATCGCGCGCTGAACATGGGTGGCAAAAAAGGCACCAGAAGAACGCATCGCGCGCCTTTTGGATCCTCTCGGGGGGGTCCTTTGGATTCTGGGGCCATTCTGTCTGCACTGGAGAGAGACCTTCATCTAGGTAGGCTTCGTATGCTAATCTCTTTGCTTAGTTGCTAGCCAGAAGTTGGGCCTGGCACTTACGGCAGCCTGCCTTTTCCTATTGTCTGTTAAGTACGTAACTATATTTTCAATTAGCGACAGTATATAGTGGAAGCGACAGCTGCCTCTCTTATTGTTCTATGATTTGTGGTTTGCTTTATGATTTGTGGTTTGCTTTTTCTGTTTCCCACTTTCTCCCGATGCCCGTCTCTCAGTCTTTCTCCCCTTTCCACTCTTGACTATTCTGGACACTGGACCCGATCCTTGAATATCCGTATGGTAATCTCAACTGAATACAGCTACCTTACCTTAGCCAACAAGCTTCGTAACTCGATCTCTTACTTCCAAATTCTCTTAATTCTTCTTCCTTCCTTCCACTCAGTTTTGGAGACATCTTTGCAACCTATTTCTCTCCTCCGACGACTTCGAGAAGCAACTACAATACGCATAACGTTGCCGTTCCTCAGGTTGTTTCGCCGCACATCAACCTTGGCCGCTGATGTTGCCCGCCAGCCACAGTAACAAAGCAACATCAATAATAATAATTCAACCCCAGTAATTCCGCTTCAGAATTGCCTGAACGGCTCTTTGCTCTTTGCGCCCCTTCCCGGCTCTCTCGGTCCTCTCTCCCTTCCTTGCGAAATCTGAAGCACCAACGTACCTGACTTTACCTTTGGAGGGAAACGGAAGGGCGAACGAAATACACCACGTGCAAAATAACCACCTCCACGGCGCCTCCCCCAGTCACAAAGGGAGCAAGCGAACATTCACAAGCCCAAAGAGTCGCAGTTCGCCTCCTCCTCCTCTGCTGCCACCACCCACGCACACCATTACGTTCCGCCGTCCTGTCAGGGTCCAGGTGTTCTGCTGATCCGCACTTCTGCGCTTCCTGCGCTGCACGTTTTTGGGCATCCGGGCCAATCCTTACCGCATTGTTGAGATTCCGCCCGCAAATCTACCCCCCTCCCCTCAACAGCCTAAGACGTATTTTATTTTCGTGGAGAAAGCCGAGCTTCAAGCGGCGCCCAGAACTGCATCCACCACCTCCACCCCTCGGACGTTTTTGAGAATCGGGTATAAGCCAATCGATTCCTTCGCCTCCCGCCCGTGGTCTTGTCTGTCAACCACGAAAACTGCAACCCACACCAGAAACCTTTGCCCAATTTCACCAAAGCAGAGCCGCCTGCAGCTTCTCGCTATCGGTGCCATTTTGCGACCAATCCCACGCCCCTGGTAACATCTATTCGACACGCTCGCCAAATCACTCGACGGCGGAGCTTAAATCACACCTTGTTGGTTTTGCTGACCGTTCCGCTATCCCTCTCCCGCGCCGAGGCCGCAAACCCCTCGAGCTGCGGAAAGCCTACCTCACATCAACGGACCCTTTTATAGACGAGTGATGAACCCCCTCGCCGGCATGACCTCGCTCAAGTCTCCCTGCTCTGGCGCTGCCGTTCAGGACGACGAAGACATCGCCCTAGCCGCCACTTCGGGAGCTCAAATTGAGGGCGCAGAGCTTGCTCGCAGACGACGACACTCTTTCTTTATACCTAGACGCAAGTCGATTGTTAGCCACATTATGGACGGAGAGGAACATCTGCTGCTCAAGGTATGATTCATCTAAGCTGCGGTTTTGCAGTGACCGCTTGTTTGGCTTGGTTACACTCCACCCGGCCGAGCATCGGACAAAACAAACGCAGCCACCAGAACCCCTCCACCCAAAAAGGAAAAAGAAAGAAAAAAGTTGCGGTTACTGACATGTGTCGTCACACCCAATACAGGTCGACCTCTTCCTGACCGAACTTGAACGCCGCCTTGAGTTCATCGAAGAATACGGAGAACTCACCTTCGACGCCAGCATCTCCCGCGCCTTCTCCACCCTCCAGACCGTCCGCGCACGATGCTCCCACGCCTCGGAGGAAGTCCTCGGCGCAGGCCGACGCCGCCTGCACATCATGGTCGAGACCCTGGAGGCTCGCTACCAGGAAGCTCTAGACTCGGCTGAGTCGCTTCACGAAAAGGCCCGCGTCGGCATCGAGCTGCTCGACGAAATGCTAACCGATTTCGAGAACCGCGCGTACAAGCTGCGTGAGCAGGGCCTGGCCAATGCCGCTAGCACCGCTGGCGCCTTCATGTCGGAGGGTCGCAGGGTTGTGGACGGCGGTATCGAGCTTGCGAGGGAGGTTGTGGACGGGGGTATTGGGCGGGCTCTGCGCGCGGCCGAGAGTCTCGAGGAGAAGATTGAAGCCGCTGTCGCTCGCGCGAGGAAGACCAAGTTGATTACCTACGACGACCTGCCCATGCCCTGGCGCATTAACCCGCATATCCGCAACGGATACCGCTTTACGGAGTCGAAGCTCGAGTGCATTTGGTCTGCATTCGGCGTATCCAACGAGCTTGTCAACATCTGGTCCCATGCCATCGGCTTGATCATCGTGCTCGCCGTGGCACTCTACTTCTACCCCCGGAACGTCAACTTCTCTCTTAGCACCAAGACGGATATCTTCATCGCCGCCGTCTTTTTCTTCACGGCCTGCCTGACGCTCGTATGCTCGACTATTTGGCACACCATGAACGCCGTGGCGGACGTCGACGCAATCTCCATCTTCGCATGCGTAGACTACACCGGCATCTCCCTCTTGATCGCGGCATCCATCGTAACAACCGAATACACCGCCTTCTACTGCGACCCCGTGAGCCGTTGGACGTACATGACAACTACTGCCCTTCTCGGCATTGGCGGCGTCATCCTGCCGTGGCACCCGACCTTTAATGGGGCGGACATGGCCTGGGCCCGTGTCGCCTTCTTCGTCGGCCTCGGCGCTACGGGCTTCCTTCCCATTCTGCAGCTGTACTTTTCGCACGGTTCAGACTTTGTGTGGACTTTCTACACGCCTATTGCGAAGTCCATCTTTGTCTACCTTTTGGGCGCCTTTGTGTACGCCAGCAAAATCCCCGAGAGGTGGTGTCCCGGCATGTTTGACTACATTGGCGGCAGCCACAACCTTTGGCATCTGGCTGTTCTCGGTGGTATCTTGTTCCACTATACGGCGATGCAGTCATTCTTTGCGGATGCCTTCAGAAGAGCTGAGGGACAGTGCTCCATGTTTTGAGCGCGGTTCGCCAACAGGTTGATAATTGGTTGAAAACCAACCGCTCTGCTAGGCAAGCTTCACGGTCACTGCACAATGGCCCTGTGATGTCAGGAGTTGTGGCGCAGTCTTTCGTCCAACTCTGAGCGAAGTCTGCGACGGAGGAATGACCCTTCAGATGTGTCGTTGACGGACCAGACAACAGCGCCCTGCTGCATCCCAGCTGAAGCAGCAGGCCTCGAACCTTTGGCCAGCTTGCACGCGTTCTCCGAAGCTCTTCCCAAGCCTCGAATGGCCCACAAGACTGGACTGGCTTAGCAAGGTCAAGCTTTGACCTTGCTAAGCCCCAAACACAACACTCCCCCAAGCATCAGCTCTACGCTGCGCCTCGCGCCAGTTGACGAGCAAGAGGCGGTTCAGGACGTTATTAAGTCGGTTTGATACTGAAGTTTCGATGAAGAAAGGGTTATGATGCTCAAGAAAAAGTGCAACTTTGTCTCGCCGATTATTGCTCTAAGCTCTTGCTTAAGCTCTTGCTACTGGTTGTTCTAGAATCACATATGATAGAGTAGACTGCGTCTCAATAGCATAGAGGCTTGGATGCATAGATAATTCATGAACAATAACAAGGATAGATGGCCATCTATTCCACAAGAATCTTGCGTTTTGCAATCATGTACGAACCATACAAGTCAGTTGTGTCATCGCTACTGCTTCGGGGCAATTGTGATGGGTATAAAACGTCTTCAACGAAGCAAAGTCCACTACTGACGGGCACCTTCCCATACCAGAATAATCTGCATTTCGAAGTACATAATTCCTACAGTAACCGCTTACATCTTCGATTTTACCGGGAAAATGTCCATCTTCCTGCTCGATCTCCAGCAGATGAAGTCGAGTCTGCGCATCACTTGGAGGCGCCGGAGTAGTTGATTTTGCGGCTGATTGCCGAGGCACCCAAAAGTGCCAGCAGAGCTCGAGAGCTATCATATGTATTATCTGAAGACAGGCAGACGACGCAGAACGACTGCAGTTTTGAATGTGGGCCGGGGTTCTGAGCAGCCTGTCAGGGCGCTATCGTGAGTAGTTGCGCCCGAAAACCCTTCGTCGGTAGAAAGCAACATTGTAGCTGTTTACTGTTTCGGGAAAAGAGGAGGCCAATCCAGTGAGAGAGATAGAGAGGGCTTTCTGATTCTAGCTGAACTCTGCGGAATGCTCCAGACTATTCGTGCCTGAAACATGCGTTTTGAAGCAGCTTGCGGGTAGAATACGTCTCTTACGACGTCTCCTCAGGGACAAATTTCCACAAATCTTCACACGTGGGCAAGACTCATCTTTGACCTTTCCCAATAACCAATCTTTCTAACTTGGCTTGTACCCAACGAGAGTCTGCTCAGCTCAACAACGTGGCTGTCTGTCTAGTGCAAATCGACGTGAGCCGCCTTGGCACTTGTCCCACACGACCTTGGTTCCGTCCTCCACTGTGAACACTATCAAGCATTCCTACTGGTGATGGCGCATGCCATCTTATTCCGGACATATTTAGCGTTGTTGAAGGCCATATTGGGACTCGGCCTGTGGCAATCTCACGAAAAGATACCGATAAACTCGATTGAACACCTCGACAACGACCGAAAAGTGACGCATGAAGACGCAGCGTTGTATGAAGGCAGCTCGAATAACTACCTTCGTCGCCAGAGGAACGGCGATGATTTATCGATGATTCTATGTGCCGTGGCGAGACGTAAAACGATAGGGGTATATGTACTCTACACGGGATTGGTGATGGAGAGTTGAATAGCTCGACCACGAATCTCTGCGAATGCGATAGAAGACGAATATGCTTCCCCCTCATCAAACGTAGCCATATTCCACCAGTCCATCGAGCTGGAACCAACAAGTCACAGCCGCTATTACTCTCTTTGTTTTCGTGCACAACGGGGACGTAAATTAGTCCAAACCCTATGCGCAAGCAATGATGGTAAGTCAACGCGTGTCGTCGTTGTGCCTTGCGCTGTTATGAAATCGGTGCAGAGGAGTTCGTCTCTCTTCTATAGTTCTAAGCGCATTCATCTTATGTTTGATCGGCGGGCAAAGGAGGCGTAAGATTTCTTGCTTCCCAGTAGCTGTGGAAATCAAAGCGGTAAACAGATACGGACTCGCCACTGGCTCTTGCGTCTACATCAATCTGCGGCGCATTGTACCTGTATGGAATTCGTAGAAGAAACCCGTCGCGTCAGGCTTTGCATACGACCTATCCAGGTAATTCTGTCACCCCGTCCGGCTTCCCAAGCTTCAAAGTAAAGACCTCGTCAGGAAGCTGTGTATTCAGGTTTGTTTTTTCGCTGCAATTTCCTCGTAACCGTTGCCTGGAAGCGTCTAATTTGTTTTGTATTAGGTTTATTTATGTATCGATATAAACATAGAATCTGAGAACTAGTTCATAGCACGTCAACTCTAACCGACACCTCATTAACCATACTTGCCTCGATCCCTCAAGCTACCGAGGCTCTCGACTCCATGAACGTGTCTCGTAGTCAATCACCGAGGTGGTTCCGGCGCCGCGGGCGGCGGCTGTCCCGTCCGTAACCGGGATCCGTTCGATTCAGCATCCGACATGAACTCTTCGTCTTCGGCTTCCTCATAGTAGGGTTCTTGATACCCATTGGGGTGTTGTCTCCTAGGTCCGACCACGTCAGCCGGAATCCTTCTCACCAATGTGCTGACATCAGTCTCCCTCACCTCCTCGTAAGTCGGCCCCCTTGCCCCGCTCATCACAGTTCTAATCGATGGCCCGGCCCTCGAACGAGAGGGCCCCGCGCTGTCCACTTGCGCAGCGTGCCGTGCCGGTGCGCCGCTTCTCTGCACGGTGATGTTCATCTCCCTGACGCCCTCCCGCGCTGATCGGTGTCTGCGCGGTCGTCCCACCCATTCGGCTTCGGTCTGCGGTGGAGCAGATGCGTATTGGATTACGCGTCTGCGCTGTGAAGTTTGGGAATCAGGAGGTGGAAAAGGACTGGTTTGCGGCACCGTTGTTTCGCTTCTGTATATACCATTGTGCCAGTTTTGTGGTCGTTGCCGGGCAGATTCACGCGTACCGTATGCTGTCGATGACGGTCGTTGTGCGTTTAGTGATGGGGGATATGCGTAGCCATCCAGTTCGCTGAGTGCAACCTCTACTCCGGCTCGTATTGCCCTGTGCATGTGTTCTGGATCGACCTTGGAACTCGCTGATGATACGCGGTCGAACTCGGCCTTGTTATTGTAGAAGCCCGTTTGTGTGTTCGAGTTCGCAACAGGATTTTGAGGCTCGAGTTGTCGCCTTCCCTCGTACAGCTGATTCAATTCCTGTTGGTGTGAGTCCAGCTGCCTCCCGTTTATCTCGTCCCAGTAGGGTCTTTCGTCTCGAACGGACCTTGCCGGTGCCGAGTACATCCCCATTCCATAGTCTGACCGATTCGTAGGCTCCGAATGCATCTCATTCTGGAGGAACTCCTGGCGCAGCCCATTCAATCCGAGCCTGAGCTTCTGCTCCATCTCTCTGCGGAGGAACTCGACTTCCCTCGATCGCGCCGCTTCTCGTTCAGCTTCCACCTGCTCCCTCGCCCTCATGGCTTCCTGTCTATCTGTTGCTTGCTGCTGATATAGGAGGTCGCTCACCGTTCTCTGGACTTGTTCCACATCGTGCTCCAGCCGTGAAGGCGGTCGTGACGGTGCTCGGAGAGGACGAGACGGGGGCTGAATATGACGAAGCTGCGGCCGCGGATACCTAGGATCACGATGCGCTACGGATTTTGAGCGAGAGGGAATCACATTGTAACGTGCCGGATCATCCACGTGGGAAGCCGAGAGAGGCTGATTATGTGATGATACGAAAGGATTACGTCGAAGAAAGTTGGCAGACGGAGGTCTCTGAGGCGGAGCACTGCGAGGTTGAAAGTCATAGCCATTCCAGCTGGCCGGCGGCGGATAAGGGCCGGGAACATGTGGATATCCTTGATGTGGAGGTTGTTGGCTGACGGGGTTGAAGGGGTTCCCGTTACCGCTTTGTGAGAAATTAGGGGGAGGAGGAAGTTGCGTCTCGATCGGCGCCGGCCAGTACGGGCTCGCTCGTGGGATCAGGGCGGGGAATACTGGCGGAGCGGGGGCAAACGGGTTCGGAGCTCGTTCCGGTGTTTTGCTCCTGCGGCGTGTGCGACCCGAGCGCGAAGACGGCTCCGAGTCTAAGTCGAATTGAACGCTCTTCGCCTTGCTGTGCCTCCGAGTCGGTTCCCCGCGCCCTGGGTCGTCACTATCATCGAACAGAGAATCTTCATCCCCTGCGCTTATCCCGTAATGACTTGGAGAGTCGTAGTGAGTTCTGTAAGAGGAGTAACGTCGCTCTCTGGTCCGGCCCATGCTGTGATCGATCGTTGTTCGGATCTTTTAGGTAAGCGCTGCGAACTTTGAATTTCAGTCAAGTTGACGAGAGATGCCTTCGGGATACTGCAGTGCCTTGGCGTATCATGCGCAGTGTCGAAGGATCGAGGTGAGATGATGAGGAGATATGATCTTGAGGAGACCGGACATATTAGAGATGATTAGAGAAGACTTCTGAACACCCGACTATCCGAAATGAGGAGTGCTGCGAGTGTTGTCTGAGCTGGCAATCGTCGCACACATTTTGGTCCGGCCCAGTTACCCTCCAATTGGCAAAATGCGGAGGTGTGAGCCGTTCATGCAGCTTCGATCAATCAGCATACACCGCTCCCAGATTCAACTCGGTCGCACTCAAGCAGGCTGTGAGGCGACCTCTGCACCGTGTCGCCTAGCAATGCGCGTCTGCAGTAATGTGAGGGTTGTGAGACTGACCATTGAAAGGTCTCGCGATCTGAGACTCCTTGAAGCCATTCGCTGCTACGACAGTCCGTTTCTTTTTCTTTTTCTCTTCTTCTTCGGCCTATTCATTTGCTGTTTGCATTAAACCAGCATCTACATGATACGATTCTTACCCATTCGTCTCGTCCAAATCATCCTAAATTCAACGTCTTTTCGGTTCTTAAGTACTTCTGGCTGGTCGGAGCCTGCTCGGCGCAGCCTAGACATGCTGCGGCCTGCGCTCCACTCGTAGATCCAGCGAACCGACATCACGAGCAGTGGTCCGTCTTCTAACCGTTGCGTTAGTGAAGCTGATTGCATAAGGTTGCTGCAGTCGATTCTCCGTACGCCCTCATTGGGTTGCGTAAGTGAGGCTGTCGGACCAATCGCATAGGAGCATTGTAAATGCATGTCAGTTCATGACCCGGATAGTTCCATGCAGAAGGGAAAACGCCATCCAGTGAACCTGGGGCGCATGTCGACGCTGCGAGTAATTGTATTTCTCTGAGCGTGTGTCCGGACAAAGTAGCGTTGCGACATTGTGCAGGAAGCCCAGTCCGACCTTGGTTCGTCGTAAATGCATGGTACTCTTCCCTAAGGCCCTCGGACGTCAGATTGCCGCATCAACATGGACAGCACTTCAAAGATAGAGACCCGCTGAGACTTGCCTCTTTCAGAGGTGAGATTGTGATGTTCATGATGTGTGTGCTGTACGGTTGGTGGAGGATAGCAAGGAGCTTATATCAAAATCTGGAGCTTTTACAGCGCTTTGGCGAACCAAATGTGTTCTTGTACGGCGAGGTCTGATTGGAGGACAGGCATATCTTGACCTCCCTGATTCCCACGCAATCTGCAATCTGATTCTGGGCTGCGGTAGCTATCGCCATGCTAACACCATGCTCTTACCACGGCTGTCACTACCTTCATCGTTGTCGTCTAGGAAGTACTCCACCGTGGATGCCCCAAGTAGAGGTATCATAATAACAAAAAAGGGGGTTATCGTGATGATTACGCTCTGTTCCTCCTTGCCCAACCGCCAATGCCAAGGATACCACCCTCATCACTTGCCGGGTCAATTGACCACTTCTTGATAGGTGAGACCGACATATCGCTTTCCCAACCAGCCTCGTACATCTCCACCCCGGTCCATGCAATCATAGCGGCATTGTCTGTACACAGAGCAGGCGGCGGCGCCGTAACCTCCACACGCTCGAACCCGCGAACATCAAGAATCCTACGCAACACGTGCATCAAGAAGCGATTGCTCGCCACGCCACCACTCACAACAAGCGTCCCCAGCCCGTCCTTCAACTCCGGTTCCGCTTCGAGGGCAAGGAAGACTCGGCTGGCGAGGTGCTCGAACAACAACCGCATTGCCACGCGGGCTAGGACTCTTCGTTCGTCAAGCGTCATGTCGACGCCGCCCGCCTCTGCAATCCTGCGAAGTTGGCTTCCTACGCCGGCGAAGGTGAAAATCATCTCCCGCGAATGATACATTGGAGGATTCAACCTCCAGATGTACGGCGCCGGGGCAACGACCGCCGCGACTTCGTCGCCACGACGGAACGGCGGCGTGTATTCGTAGTCCAAGTCCTCGGTTACCGCGGGGAAGGCGAAGCGTTCGAGAAGTGCACCGTACATTACGTCATTGTGCGCAGCAACCAATTCGGGAGGGAGGATATCTCGGGCGGCTTTGTCCAGAGCGTCGCCAATGGCGACGTCGGCCGTGGAGGCGAGGATGCGGTGGTTTGTTAGGGATTCGGAGTGGACTAGTTGAGTGTGGCCCCCAGAGACTAGTAATGTGAGGAACGGAAACGCCGGATGAGCCTGACCGTCGTGGTTGTGGTCTTCCATCTTCTCAACCCCAGAGGAGCGATTCGCGAGGGCGGATACGAGGCGTGGGGTCAGCGCGTGCGCTTGCATGTGGTTGACCGCGAGCAGGGGAACCTGCCATGCTGTCGCAAGGCCTTTGGCTGTCGCGAGACCAGTGGCGAGATTGGCGGACATGCCGGGACCGCGGGTTACCGTTACGAAGTCTGGTTTTCGACGAGGAACGCCGCCAACTGTGATCGTATCGTCATTTTCTGCGAGGTTCGTTGACGAGTTGGTGGCTGGCGGCAGGTGCGAGAGGGACTCCGCGATGAGGGGGCTTAGTGAGGCGTCGTGAGACCGCAGAGCGACTGGCGGGTAAACTCCACTATAGGCACGGTGGTCAGAGGTCTTCTTGCGGTTGAAGTGGAGGGTTGCACGGGAAGCTTGTTTGGAGAGGATCGCTACGCAAGTGTCGTCGCATGATGTTTCGATCGCGAGAGTTAAGAGGTTACGGTGGTGTTGAAGAGGTATGATGGGGCAGGAAGGGCGGTTGGTTTGGCGAAAGAGGGTACGCCATGTTATTTGGCTTGCTAACGGGCGCATTTAGATTATGACGTTTAGGGTGGTGTGGGAGGAGGAGAGGTCTGATTTTGAGGACGGGAGAATTGGATGTTTGAAGCTCTTATCTTATCGGACGGACTTACACCGAGGTTCACCGACTTACACGGCCCACACCGAGCTTCAACCCGCGAACGTCAGGGCGGACACGACTTCCTGCACGAATCGAAGCCTCAATGAGTGAGGTTACCATCAAACCCCTTGTATTTGTCGTAGTCGTGGATTTGTTTCTTGTGGCATACCCCCGAACTCTCTATCGCGCACTTCTCGTGGTGAGCACTTCGGCATTCCGCAAGTATTCGATTAAGATACTACGCAGTTGCTACTATGCATTTTGATATCCTTCCTGTAAGGTTCCATGATTTGCTAAAATCCCAATGCTAGGTCCTTTCCGTCCAATATCCGTGCGGTATGCGTTCCTATATCCCTATCCCTCCAACAGGTCATTGCAATATTCATCCTCATCGACTACTGTAATTGTCTCTCCTAGCGATAAAGTTCGCCCACTCACACTTACACCCACCGTCACCGCCGTCGAAGCCACCAAAGGACGCGTCTTCGTTCTTTCGGGGGTTGATTCGTGTCCCTCCAAAGCCCAGGTCATTGGGCAGCAGCTTAGGATTGCTTGTGTCGATGCCCTGCCGATCATTCACAGGCCAATGCCACACAAACTTCTCGCCAGGCTCCCCGCCATGGGTGTCCGTCTTAATAGTGACGGGATACGGCATGGTACCAGGGATCTCCGAAATCTTTCTCTTCTCGTCTGCGCCACTGCGGTTGCCCAATAACTGGGTGGTGTTCTCAGATCGCGTCCAGATTTGAACGAGGAAGCGGGCCTGAGACCAGGTAACAAGGAACTTAGCTTCGCTTCTGCGAGAACCGCCGTCCTGGTCGAGGGGGACATCGCTCTCGTCGGTGCCGTTGAGCGTGGTCACGGACTTGAGGTAGATGGTGCGCTTGAAGTAGGTGTAGAAACCGTAGTGCTCTGTTGGCAGACCGCGATCGTAGAGACGGACGGGTTGTTGAACGGCATGAGGGAAGAGTTGTGCCGGGGCACCTGTGCCATCGGGCTCAAGATCGGGCGGAGGGAGATTGACGGAGATGCCACCAGACGATTCTCCAGAGCTCTGGCGCTTGTCCATGGCGTTAGGTCCCGCTGAGTCGTTTGCAGACTTCAGCATGCTTAGGTAGAAAGGAGTCGGTTCGCCGCCCTTCTCATTGGAGACAATGCCGTCGGTAGTGTTCCCGAGGAAGTACATCTCCTGAAAGACGGGTGCGGCAGGACTGGGTTTAAAAGCGGGGTTCTGCCTTCGAATGAACGCGCTAGCTCGAGCAATCAGACTGCCTTGCCTTTCGTTGTGTCTCTTGGTCTTTGAGCCAGGACGGGGTATTTCGCCGTTGGGAATGTTCCATAGATTCTGGGTGCTGTTATCCCACTGAATCTGCATGATGAATGTAGGTTGATTCGGACGGTAAGGCGCCACAGAATCATGCTCCTCCTTTGGCAAAGCGCAGCTCCAAAGAGTTGAAGGACTGCTACAGCCGGTGACGGCCGCGGTGTTGTCTGGTCCGACCATAGCGAGGACTCCGGTCGGCATTGGAGGAAAGTTTGTGACGTTGACAAAGATGCTGTCAACCTGGGGTGCATTACCGCCTTTCGGAATGAGCGTTACACAGAGAACGATGATCAGGATGGCAGCGAGCATACCGCCGCATAATCCCAAGCAGACGCGTCTTCTCTTGCGACCCTCGCGGCCACTGCGACCATAGCATCCGCTTGCAGGGATACATTCGCGTCCTTTCCAAAAGCCCCCAGCTTTGCGTGCAGCTATCTCCTCCTTCTCGTGGCGGCGGCGCTGCCTCTCTACTCGATGGGCATCACCGGATGCTGCGAGGAAATGCTCTTGGGGAAGGTATGTGCCAGCGACCCTGTCTGGAAGATGGCGTTGACCATCTGGTGTCATGTCCCGCGGTGCTGGCGTGAGAGGAATGTCGGTCATGTTCATGGCTCCCTGAGAGCTCATCGTTCCGTTGATGGCTGGTGAGATGGGGCCCGGAGAAGGTGGGTAAAGAGATTGCAGTGGGTGACCGGTAGGGAAGATGGCGCGGTATCTGACGGCCTTCTGCTGATTCGGAGGCGAGTAAGGGGGGGGCTGCTCTGAGAGCGCCGGGCTGGGCTCAGCGATGGGCGCCTTCTCTGAATATACCGGCTCTGCTTGAACTTGAAGTCGTGGCGTGGCTGAGCGAGACGATAATGCTGGAGAAGGTTCGCGACGGTCCATTAGCGGTGACGGGACTCGTCTGGGAGTTGGAACTCTGACAATCGGCGCCTGGAAGCTTCGCGGTGATGGCTTTGGCGATGCAGGAAGACCAGGTCTCTGAACAACAACTTGCTGGATTTCCACAGTCTTGATAATAGTCGGTTCGTTTATTGAAGAAGGTCTCGGTGATACGATCATCGGATCCTTTTCACTCCACCAGTCATCATGTTCTGTTTTTTTGACTGGCTGTGATTCACTCTTGAATGTGGCGACGGGGCTCTTCCTGTCCATAAATGGGGTCGTAACATGATCCCACCAACCACGAGTCTGAGTTTCAGCGCTTCCGGGGCTCTTTGATGCCTCCTTGGCCTTGGCCGGCTTTTGTCGATTGGTGGCCACGCCGTCCTCCTCGAACAAAGTGCAAGGGCTACCGCCATCATCCTCGTCGTCGGCACTCTCCTTGAGAACAATACTGACTACCCTTTCTTGCTGCTTGTAAGCTGAGGGCACGGACGGCACCGGGGGTGCGTCGTGAGGGACACCAACTCCAACACCAAGGCCAGTGGCCTGTGAGTAAATGCTGGAGGTCGGTCGAGGAGGCTTGAAAGAGTTTGCAGAGTCCGGTGTGTCCGGGCTCCAGAGCGATCTTTGTTGAGATGGAGTCAAGGGTGTGACGGTGTTGTTTGGGCTCGTGGTAGGTTGCTTATTGTATGTGGGTGGCAGATCTTTGGGAGTCTCCAAAACCGCTGTTTGCGGGCTGATTTCTCTGTCGGCCATTTCTGATGGCAAGGCGATTCCAATGACAATCGGGCGATCGTTTGGCGAAAGGTCTTGCTGCCGAGTGCTGCGGGTAGCACTTTGGGGAGACTTGCCGCTTGAAGCGGGCGAGTTGTTGTTTGAATCCCACGGCTTCTTCTTCAGCCAGTTCCAGCTGCCAACTGAAGCAGAGTTGGGCTCGCCCTCCAGAGCTCGCAGTGCTGCAGCGTCGACAAACTTCGGATGACGCATCTGAGGGCTGCCGTGAAAAACTGCTTGTTGTTGCCTCAGCGTCGTCATGTCCGTCACCAACTTAATGCCGGCCTTCGCATTTTGTGCCTTCTGACGTTGGCGAGATTTGACACGTCTTACTTTTTGGATCGAGTACCGCGGCTGTGAGTATCTGGTCGAAGATGACTTGATTGGACGCAGGGGGCTAGGCGCAGCCGACTTGTTTGCGATAAGATCCTCCTCCTCGTCTACGATGGGCGTGACGATATCGTCATCTTCCCAGTCCTCCCACTCTTCTCGCTGCCGTTCGTCTTGGCGCTCCGGAGTTCGCCGCAGGGGCTCTGAGGGTCCTTGCGAAGCCATGATGCCGTCGTGGTGTGGGCTTCAGTGTTCCGAGGTGCATATAATTTGCTGAACTAAGCGATTCTGGGGTCCCAATGAGAGTGCGATAAACACCAGAGTCTTCAAAAATGAGATAGATCTGAGGTATGGTATAAACTTTTTCTTCGAAGCCAGTCGAGTAGGAACAATATGATGGTTGTGGATGGTCAAAGAGGGTAATTGGGGGGGGGGGGGGGGGGGGGTGAAAAAAAAAAAAAAAAAGTGGAGGGCA
>JAOQIF010000736.1:0-44346 GCA_026260285.1 Colletotrichum sansevieriae | reverse complement strand
ATTATTATTATTATTATTATTATTATTATTATTATTATTATTATTATTATTATTATTATTAACTTTAGCCTTAAACTTATCAAAGGCTTTAGTAATAGTTTTAGCTTTTTTATCTTATAATAGTTTTCCCGATCTAAAGCGGGTATATTTATTAACAAATATTATAATATACTTATAGTAATCATAAGTTTAAGGACTTAGAGGTCTATAGAAATCTAAGGCTATATAGTGTAGATAATCTAGATCTTTATTGTATATTAATTCTCTACTAACCTTGGTAATAAACCTACCCTTAAGGCAAGCTTTATAAGGTAGAAGATTTATTACATTTATAGCCTTATCTTTATCTATAGAGTCCTTATTATTTATTTCAGTATTGTCTAAAAGACCTTTAAGATATTTTTAGCTAATATAACCTTAACGATTATGCAATAGTTTATATAGATCTTTGTTATTCTTATTAGTCATTATCTGCGTATAGAGTAATTTATTTTTATTCTTATTATTACTCTTATTCAAGAGGGCTATATAATCCTGATTTAATGGTACTTTAAAAAGGTAGAGTTTATTAAGCTTAGAACTAGTAGTTATAATACGATCTTTATATATATTATATAATATAGGCTTCTGCTATATAATAGAGGTATTACATTTATTATTAAGTTTGCTTTAGCTAAGTAAATTAAGACCTAGCTTAGGTATATGATAAATATCGCTTAATATTATTTTATTATTATTAGGGAAAATATCTAAATCTCCCCTTATACTAGAGGTCCGCTAGTTTGCCTTACCCTACTATATAGAGGTATGTATATATTTCTTATTATATAAAGGAGTTTGATTTTCAACTATATTTATAGTAGGTGTAGTATCAATATAAAATATAGTATTAATTTAGCTATAAGTCCTTAATCCCAAATCCTTTTCCTTAGTTAAAAGACTCTATTAAATGAAAGTACCTAAGGTTATGTTATTAGTTATAGTATTATCATAAGGATTATTATAGCATATACTTACGTTTCTAAAGTCTCAATCTTTATCAGAGTTATCAAGACCTATGAGATTAACGTTTTAATTAATATTGTAATCTATAGATATATAGGGGGTTATTGAATTATTATTTTAATCTTCTATTTCTTTTAATACCCCTAAGGTAGTTATATTAACCTGCTTAGTAGTAGAAGCAGAAGATTTATTATTTTTATTTTCATTATGTATATTATTAGATTTATTTACTATGCTAAGGCCTTTTAGGATATAGAAAGCCATAGTTATTCTTAGTATAGCTAGTCTTTTTATAGTTTGTATAATAAAGACCCTTTACCTTTTTCAAGAGTCTTTTATTAACCCTACTTATATTTTTATTGTTAATAACTAGCTAATATCATAGCTCATTCGAATTACTAATACCTATCTAAATAGATAGCTAAGTAAAGGTATTAAGGCCTAGGTAAATAGCTAGGCTAAGAGAGGTTTTAATACTTAGCTAAGTAGAATAGCTAAGTAAGGTACTAACGCCTAGCTAGATAGACTAGCTAAGAGAGGTATTAATAGAAGCATTCCTCCTCTTTATTATTCCTTTTATTTAAAATAGCCTTATATAACTTATAGAAAAGGTTTTATTTAAGAGGATGAAGAGGGTATTCCTTAAATAAACAGGTAGGATATTCTTTCAAAAGGTTAGTATTTTAAAAGGGTATCTCGAGAGGGTATTTTAAATAGACATCCTAGTAAATTGGCTAAAATATATACATATATATATATATATCAAGAGAGGGAAAAAAGAAGGACTTAGGAATTTTCAAGCTAAGCAGGGCTATATGAGGCTGCGTTATAAATAGCCTAGCTACGCTAGGCTTATAACCGATAAGAATAAGTAGCTAGGTAGCAAAGGGGATTAAAAAATAGATTAAATAATAGATATTAATAGGCTAGGTTTAATTAAAATAAAAGCTAATAGATCTAAGTATAAGGAGGCATGGGCTTATGAATGAATTTATATTAGAATGAATGTTAAATTATATTAAAGTATTAATATTTTTTCTAAGTTATAAATCCTACCCTTATAAAGTAAGGGGAAAGATATTCTAAAGTATAGCTACTAAACGGCTACTTATTAAGCTTATTTAGTAGAATCATGCTCGGATCACTATGTGGTCCGTGCATTGTTTCTTTTGGTATATTTATAGCTTTAAATATAAGGATTAAATATATCCATATATATATAAGGTTATTAATATTATCAGAATTTATATAGACTTTTGAAGTATTGATTCCCTGAAGAAAATATTATTATGATTATTATTTTATATTACATAGTTATTTATATGTTGTTAAAGATAAATTATATGGATATATAAATATATATACTATAGTTGTTTAGTAAGGTTTATGTAACCTTTTTAATGTTATAATAGAAATTATTAAGATATACCTTCGGTACTCTTACATATTTATAGACTTAATCAAGAAGAAATGGAAGTACCTAACGCTTATCTTAATACAAATCTAAAAAAAGGATTTATTCAACCCTTAACATTACTTATAAGGTATTTAGTACTCTTCATACTAAAGAAGAATAGAAAAGAATAACTATATATTAACTATGAATGGTTAATGATAGTAACTCCCCTCTATAATAGAAGAAGCTAAAAAACAATATAATTAGGTTAAATATAACGAAAGTGCACTTTTTACCCTTCAAGATGCCCTAGCCTTATGGGAATACCTAAACTATAAAAAAGATAATAATAATAATAATAATAATAATAATAATAATAATAATAATAATAATAATAATATAAAACAAGAGGCTTCTTATATATTAGCAGCAACTACTCTTAATAAGCTAGCAACCTATAAGCAAGCAGTTAGCTCTCTATATACAGATAATTAGATTTAAGCTGTGCTTATAGAGATTAATTAACTTCAAGATAATAATACTTGGAATAATATACCTAATCCTAGGGGAGTGTATCCCCTAGGGGAGTGTATCCCCTAGGGGGCTGCTAGGTTTATAAAATAAAACATAATAATAATACTAATAATAATAATAATCAAAACATAAAATATAAAGCCCGTTAGGTAGTTTAAGGTTTTAACCCATATATTAATATAGATTACCTTAAGACCTTTAGTACTACTTATAGGCCTAAAGGCTATAGACTTATATTTAGTTATAGCTCTAATATATATAAGGTCTATAGTATAAATAATAAAAAAGTATAATAGTTAAGAGATGTTCTTATATTAGAAAACACCTTCATTACTTGATATATAGAGTTACCTACATATATTAAATCCTAATTCGATAATAATACTACTAAAAGTAGTAATAATTATAATACTAAGATGTCTCCTCTATATCCTAGTAACAAATCTTTACCAAATCCAACTATGAAGGCTAGTATCAATAATAAGAATAATGATAATACCATAATTCAGGATATAAATAATACTAATATAATAAATAACACTAATATCATACATAATAATATAATCAATAATAAAAATAATAACGCTAAAGCTGTTAATATAATAAATAATAGTAATAATAATATAAATAAAGCTTCTTATTATCAGCAGCTACTAGTCTTAATAAGCTAGCAACCTATAAGCAAGTAATTAGCTCTCTATATATAGATAATTAGATTTAAGCTACGCTTATAGAGATAAACCAACTTAAAGCTAATAATACTTAGAATATTATACCCAAACCTAGGGGTGTTTATCCCCTAGGGGGCGCTAGGTTTATGAAATAAAACATAATAAAAAACAATAATAATAATAATAATAATAATAATATAAAATATAAAGCCCGTTGGGTAGTTCAAGGTTTTAACTAACACGTTAGTATAGATTACCTTGAAGCTTTTAGTACTATTTATAGGCCTAAAAGCTATAGATTTATATTAATATTCACTATAAAGTATTACTATATATTAAAGCAGTTTAACGTTACTACTGCTTTTACTCACGTAAATATTAATAAAGATCTATATAGGAGGATACCTACTAGTTTCGTATATAATACAAATACTAATAAATTAATATATAACTATAATAACATTTCAACGGATAATAGCTTAATTTGGAAGCTGAATAAAGCCTTGTATAGCTTAAAACAAAGCCCAGGCCTACAGTATAAATACCTACGGTCAATACTACTTCAGTATCAGTTTGAAGTCTCTCCTTATAATAAGGGAGTATTTATATTAAATACTAATAACTATGAAGCTATTGTAGCCTATTATATAGATAATATGCTATTAGCTATTAATAATAGTAATGCTTATAACTATTCATATGATAACCTATAAAAGCATTTAAGACTTCAATACTTAGGGGAGCCTAGTATCTTCCTAGGAAAGGAAATAATAATAGACCGTATAAGGAAACAATTATATATAGAATAAACAAAATATACTAGAAGAATACTTAATGAATATAGCAAAACTGAAATCTATAGGGCTTACACCCATATAGATAATAATCTAAAGTTATGTAAAAATAATAACTATATAACTAAAGAGGACATATTATAGTATCAATAAGAAATCGGAGCCCTCCTCTACCTAGCTTTAAGAACAAGGCTAGATATTACTTTAGCGGTTATAACTTATGCCCGGTATAGTAGTAATCCCTCTAAATAGCATTTTATAGCTCTTAATAAGATATAGGGATATATAAATAAATTCCATAATTACGGTTCAATATATAACTCTAATAAGGATATACCTAATAATAATAATATAATTAGATTTATAGAATTAGACCAGGCACGAGATCTTAATAATTGGAAATTAACCTCAGTATATATAGTGACTTAGGGTTTATATAATATTATATCCTACTCTTCTTCTAACTAAAAAATAGTAGCCTTATTAAGCTACGAAGCCGAATATACAGCTTTATCGAATATAGCAAAAGAGGCTCTATATAAATATAATAGCTATAACTTTATACTTAATACACTAGGCTATAGTAGCCTAGTAAATCCTAAAGTACTTAGAGAAAATATTCTAGCTTAAAAGTTAGCTAAAAATCCTGAATTTTATAAAAAGGCTAAGCATATTAGTATAAAATACTATTTTACTAGGAATCTAGTCACTAAAGAAGAAATATTCCTCTTGCATATATGGTCTAGTAATAATATTGCGGATATATTAATAAAGCCTTTAGGCAAAATAAAGTTTTAGAACCTATTAAAGATAAGAAGTAATAATAATATAAATAATAATAATAATAATATATATAACATAAATAATAATAACCGCATTATAAATCTGAATTGTTAGACTATTACAAACTATTATAAAAGGTCTAGTTTTTCTTTTGCACCTATGAGAGTTAGGCTTTTAGGTTTTTCTACTAGCAACTAAATGAATACTCCAAGAATTTCCTCTTTATTTTTCTTACTAGGTTTTAAGAGTTTTTATATTGGAGTATATAACTTATAAAGAGTGTCATATAACATAATATAGTATAAAAAGTATAAATATAAACAATAAGCTATATATAAATAGATATATACCTTATGGGGGGTATAAGAATACCTTAATAATTTCTATTATAACCTTACAAAGGTTAAGTAAACTTTAATAAATAACTATAATATATATAGTCATATATCTATATAATATCTCTTTAAAAACACTTAAATAACTATGAAATATAAAATAATAATCATAATAATATTTCCTTCAGGGAATCAATACTTCAAAGGTCTATATAAATTCTGATAATATTAATAACCTTATATATATATATATATTTATAATCCTTATAATTATAGCTATAAATATACAAAAAGAAATGGTGCACGGATCATATAGTGATCCGAGCACGATTCTACTAAATAAGCTTAATATTTAGCCGTTTAGTAGCTATATTTTAGAATATCTTTCCCCTCACTTTATAAGAGCAGGATTTATAACTTAGAAATAATATTCATAATATTAACAATTTCTCAATTAATTTATTCTAGCAAAATGTTCCCTTATGCTTAAATTTACTAGCTTTATCATAATATTACTCAGCCTATGAGTATCTATTGTTCAGGCTATTTTAGCATCCTTTTTACTACCTATATACCTATTCTCATACTACTTATACTATTATATGAACTATAACTAAGATAATTAGACATTACTACGACTAATAGCCTAATTTACTTATAATAGTATAATAAGAGAAAGTATTAGAGAATTACTATTCTATCTTAGTTTCAAATTTAATCTAACTACTTATAGAGAACTATAATAAGGCCTAGTAGCCTCTAGCCCCTATATAGTGATTTTACCTGCTTAAGTATAATAGACCTTCTAACTCCGCGCCTCCTAATAATACATAGCCTTCGGTCACGTGATCTTGCTAACTACCTTTCCTAACCACAGCTGCACTTATATATACCTATCACACTAGATAGCCTCACGATCTTTAACTTTATATCAATAATAATATAGTTTTTAATTATTTAATAGACTACGAAACTATTAACTTATCCTCTTATATACTACCCACGCCGCTATTAAATACCGCCTCTATTACCGCTTTATCCGCTAGTAGCTATGCTATAATTATCAATGCTCTCTCTATATTAAAGCAGTTAGCATAAGCTACACTTACTAACGTTCCCCTAATAAGCCGCCTCTACCTTAGCAATATAGAGGACCTACTTAAACAAAGGCTACTCTATAGGGTATATAATAACCTACTAAACTTCTACTACTAAGTTTACTTACTTAGCTATAATACTATTATATTTTATAGAGTCTCCTAAAAGGGTATTAAAATAAGCCGTTGTAAGGGCAATACTAATAATATACTCTCTATATATAGCAGAGTAGTTAATAACAGAGCAGGTTCTATTAATTATATTAATACTAAGCTCTCTAGTAATCCCTTGGGCGTTATCTATACTAAAGGGCATGCCATGCTTAGGCTTAGTATATTTATATATAAGGTCTAGTATTAATATAGTTAAGGGATAAAGATAAGGAAGAGGGAGAGGTATAAGACCTTATGTATAGTAATAGAGCTTCTTATACTTCTAGCTATAAGAACCTCTTAGGAAAGACCTCTTTAGTTAAGGAGTTACTTCTTATATAGTAGTATTTAACTTAGTAGAAGGTAGGCTAAGGAGTTATCTCGTGTAGTAGCTTTCGCAGCACCTTGCTAGAAGTTCGACCTTTTAGCTTAACGAGTTATCTTATATAGTGGCTTTTCCTGGCTATAAGAGCCTTAGTAGCGCGTTTTCCGGAGTTAATAATAAGGCCTAGTAATACTTAAAGCTATAATAGAAATTAATAAGATTTAAGAAATATAATAAAAGCTCTCTAAGAACCTTACATTTATATATAAATAGATATATAAGAATACTAATAAGAAAAGGGTTAAGAGACTAACTCTAAAAGAGGGAGATAGTATTTACCTTATATAATAAAATATTAAAACTAAATCACTAAGTAATAAATTAGATTATAAACAGCTAAAACTATTTAGGATTAATAGAAAGACTTCTAATATTAACTATAAACTTTTATTACTTAATACTATAAAGTATGATCTAATCTCTTATATTTTACTTTTCAAACTAATATTATAAAGATCGTAAATAAATAACCTTATTATTATACAATTTGATAAACTATTATTTAAAGTTAAAAGGGTAATTAACTAAACTAGAGATTAAAACAAAATATAATACCTCGTGAAAAAAAATGCTATACATATAAGGATAATATATAGGAACTAGTAATAAAGCTTCAGTATATATAGGATAAACTATAGATATATTAGAAATAATAATTATAATATTCCCTATAAGTAGGAAGTATATTATAAATATATAAAAATAGTATTTAACTCTTTTAACCTCCCTTATTATTAGACTATAGTAAACTAATTAACTCAGAAATAGAAACCTATTTATATAACTAGGGATACTTATTAAGTTGAAATTATATACTAGTAAATAAGAAAGGACTACTATCCAGAAGATCTAAAGTAAACTAAGTATTAAATAAAGATTAATCTAACTTATTGTGAGCCCCCGAAGCATATAAACTACTAATAACCTATAACCCTTAGGCTTCTAATATACGCTCTTTAGCTTCTTATTCGTCTAATACCTATATCCCTTACTAAATTAAATTAGTATTATAATTCTATAGAAACCGCTTTTATTTATAGAAATATAATAAGTAACATGAAGTAGTAGCTAGGTATACCTATAGAACCTCTAATACCTCTTCTACTTCTTATTCTTCTTAATCTACCTTCTTTAACTCCTTAAAGTAATAATTTACTTCTAAAAGGTTAGCAACTTAAATATAAAGTATAGACCTAAGGATTATAAGATTTATAAGTACTTATTATATCCCCACTAGTCTAATTTATGAAACTATAAAAAAAATATATATTCTCTATAATATCTCAAATCCGATAAATCTATCTTATATATATAGTTATACTAGAAATAAGAAGAATCATGTATTATATTATAACCATTCTAATTCATTAAAATACAAAGGGCTTGATAATTCTGTTTAATTTAAATATAATAACTCTTATATAAATTAGATAACTTTCAATATAACTTAATATCATATTAATATTATAAAAAACTAAGAAGTATAATCAATAACTCTTTAACCTAAGAGTAATAACCTACTTATATTAGTCTTAAGGATAAGACTATTTAGACAGGGACCTAATATTATAACCTATTAGAAGTATATAAACTAGGAGAGCCCTATAGGTACTATTAGCACTAAGAGGACCTTTATATATAGGATAATATAGGAGTAATAAGTTTTACTTAGTATAGAAGAACTATAATGTAAGTTATATAATAAAAAGATAAGAAGGAATTATATTAGATTAAAATAATCCAATAAGGACTCTAAGAAGAAGGATTAATTAATATTATAGTAATTAGGAATAATCCTTGGTAAAAGAAAATATTTACTACTTATATATAAAATAGATTTAAGCCTAGCTTGAGGATAGACTTCTATAAATGTTTAGTAATTAACTTTATAATTATCCCTAAGATACTCTTAGCTTATCTTATACTATATATTACCTTATAAGGATCATAACCAATTGCTATAGCTTTTAACCCTAGATCTATCCTAGTAATATAGACTAATACGATTATACTATTTACTAAGTATTATCCCTTAGCTTCTATTAGTAGAAACCTACTATCGGATAGCTAACTATAATAACTAAACCTACATAGGGGAGTAGATATTAGCGTTAGATGGTACCTAGTTAGTGATGCAAAAAGCCCATGGGTACCAAAATGGGTAGTACCCAAAATCACCCACGGGTACTCTACGGGTACCCAAATTACCCATGGGTCTGGCCCACATTAAAAGCCCATAGGTAACGCAGCCCATGGGTTAACCTGCCCATAGGTAGCCTACCTATATATAAGTAACTATAGGTAGTAGTTATAAATCAATCTTAAGGATGCTATTGAAAGTAAGGTATATTTAGTATAAACTATTAATTTATAATAGTTAATATAAAATTTATAAACTATTGGTCTAGGCAATCCTGAAGGCGGGCAGGAACTGCGGTAGCGATTAGTTCTAGATATAGATATCCGTAGAATTGAAGAATTGAGTCGATTACTATAAAAGATACTTATAATGAGTTATATAAAACCCCTTACCCATGGGTACCCATATTAGCTATGACCCAAACCCACATAACCCATGGGTACCCATGGGTAACTTCTAACATTCTGGTTAGTACCCGTTACTACCCAACCCATACCGCGGGTACCCATGGGACCCACGGGCTGGGTAATTTGCATCTCTATACCTAGTTAGTTAGTCCCCTCTCTTATCTATAAAGCTCTTATAAGAACCCGTGGACCTGCTATGACTGAGAGAGAGGCACGTACCTTATATAATGTATATAGTGCGGGTACCCACCTAAGGTATCTGCACCTGCATCTAAGGTTGGACATGTCCTTACTGATCTATGCTACCCTTCTCTTCCTATTGCCTTTCTAGGTTTCTTCCCCTAGGTCCGGCACTGCGGAAATGTGAATTAAAACAAAGTTATTCCACACTAAATCTTGTCACTTCTGGCGAGATCTTTGACCTGAGGACTACTAGTGCGTATTGGACTTCGCTATAGTATCACGAGCCAGGATGAGATCGTAGGGAAAAGGACTTATCAGACTACCCTATAGGAGTCCGTAGAAGGGGGATACTAGGTAGCGCCTCGGATAATAGACTACGCTAGGAGTCTATAGAAGGGGAATACTAGTAGCGCCCCGGGTAACGGGCTATCCTAGGGAAGTCTATAGATAGGGGGCACTAGGTAGCTCCCTAGATAAGTCCTCTAGCCCTCATATACCCTTATATAATAAACTAGGAGGTTAGAGAAGAATAAACGTTATAACTCTATACCTATCTATATTAACTCTTTTACTCTATATTATACCCCGTTTATAATACGTTCTTCTCTCTTACTTATACTAATAAGGGTATAGACTATTAGAATAGTGCTATATATAATGACGATACCTACCTGCAGGTCTACTAGGGAGGTAGGATCCCCCGCTAGATAGGAGCTACCGAATAGCTAAACTCAGGATAAGATACTAATCGATCGGAATAATAAAGAGAGTACTAGTAAAGAACTAGTTAATTAATTAATAGAGGCTAAATTAGAGAGTTAACTAAAGCGTAAATAAGAATATCTTAAGGCCTTAAGAGCTAGCTAACTATTAATCCTAACGGATAACCCTACTACCTACTAGGTAGTTATTAGTAATAACCCCGAGGCGAAGAAGCACTAGTTAGAACTTTAGGGGAAGCACTTCCCGATATTTAGATACTCTGAATATTTGCTAACGATATAGACTCCTATATAGAGGTAGTGAGATAGGTACTTATAGGTACTTACCCGGTTAGAAGCTAATAGCCTCTATGCGAATACTAATAAGTACGAATTCATAAGTATAACGAAAGAGGACCCTATTATTTTCGCTACCTATCTAGGATCTAACGGGTAATTAATAGGGGACGAGCAAATAAGCTCTAGAGCGATAAAAACTACTGAATTCATAATATTTTCGCACCTATATAATTAGAACCCTTTTTTAGCTTAGCTATCCTACTATGAGAAATCCTAATTAATAACGACGACTATAATATCTATATAATAGACTATATTATCATCTATAGGGGCCCTAGATAGAACCGTTAGTACCTCATCAAATAGAAGGGCTATAGTGAACTAGATAATTCATAGGAACCGCAACAAATATCACGATCCCCACACGATTTAACGGGTAACTAGTAGGTAGTTAGAAACTAGGCACGCTAGCTAGGTATTTCAATTTCTTAGCCCGAAGGCCCCCTAATAAGGCGAGAAAACGAAAAACGCCCGAAGGTTACTAATAAGATGGAAAAAGATAAAACGATGCCCGAAGGCGATAATACTACCTAGAGATTATTAGCAGCCTACTAGGGGCGCTCCTAAAAAGTTTTAAATCTCCTAGGCGCTAGCACCTATCTCCTTAAAGCTATTATCCTCGCTACTAGAGTTAGTAGCAATAACCTCGTAATTCTAGAAAATATTAGAAATTAACTAGATAAGTACTAGAGAAGTACTAGCAGGGCTTATAGGGATTTATAACTTTATTATAGGAGTCGAGCGACTCCTAGGTATATATAGCCTATAACTCCTATACCTCTGCCTAATACTTAGCGAACTACTCTATCTCGGAGTAATAATAATAGAGCTCTTTATATTACTTATATAGTAACTTAGTTTATTTCTCTACCTCCTTAGAGAGGTGCTATTAATAAGTAGCAGCTTCTTCTAAAGTAGCTACTTAGTAGTCCTCTATCTCTATAGAGATTTTAGCCTCCTTAGCCTTATACTTCTTAGGTATAATATTAGTATTATTCTTCTTAGCCTAGAGGGCCTTCTTTACTATAAGCTAGGTAGCGAGGATCTCCTCCTAAGTATAATTAGATACTAGTAACGAAGTACTAGAGAGGTACTAGAGAAGCACTAGGTAACCTACCTTATTCTTAGCATACTACGCCTAAATATTAGGCTCGGAGCTACCCTCGTTTATTAGCTATTTAAGCTTATTAATAGCGCCTATTATATAACGGGTAGGCTATAGGGAGTTAGCAGCTAAGGATTAGAAAATAATATATAAAACTTATATTAATATAGGCTTTGCTATTACTTATTTTAATATAAAACTTATATTTAGTTAAGGTATTTAAAATTATACGAATAGTAATAAATTCTAAAGCTAAACTAGCGAAGCACTAGATAAGTACTAGCTAAGGATTAGATGCTTATTATTACTCTTAAAGTAGATTATTAAGCTCGTAAGGAGCTTGACCTTAGGAATATTATCCTTAGGGGGCTCCTACTTCGCCTATGCTAAGGGATAGCAGCAGTAGGAGCACCCCCGGAGCTCACTTGCTATAGGGATATAGGAGGTATCTAGTATACTAGTAGGGAAAGGAGCGGCGTTAATATATAAAGACATAATAATAGATTCGTTATATAATAATTAAGATAGAACGATAGGGGAGCAGGAGACTAATAGCAACTTATTAGTATTATAATCTAAAGAAGCAGCGCTATATCCCAATCAATCAAGCCAAGACGAGGGCTCTGGCTTGATTAATTGACTGAGTTTTCGCCTGAAACTTGCTTAATTTGGCTATCTTGATTTAATCTTAATAAATTACCTATTCGGGAAGTTAGTAAAGCCTTCACGATATCTTAATAGGCTAGAAACTCATATTATATAGTATTTTAATATTATCCTGCCCTCCGTTAACCCTTCCTTTTGAAGTAATACCTACTAATAGTAACGCTACTACCTCGAATCTAGTTCTAGAGGCACTATATCTCCTCAAGTAGTAATAGCTTTATCGATAGCCTCTATAATATTAGCATTAGTTTAATAAGGCTAAATGCCCTCTCGTAGTTAGTTGCTATCGCTAGGATAGCGAAGACGTCGAGGGCAAACTTGCTAAGCGTCGGGAAGGTCTACTAATATGAAACCTATTACTAGATAGGATTATTAACAGGCTAGGTAACTATAAGGTTAAAATACTTCTCTAACTTATTAACCTCGTTAATAGTAGCATTACGAAGGCTACTATCTAACTATTAACTATAATTAGAGTCTTTAGGCCTTGGAGGCATTATAATCGATGCAAATAGCCCTCGTAGAGGCTCTAAAATAGCTAGTTTGTTAGTAAAGGTAGCTATCTCAGTATACTATTGCTCCTAGTACTCTCGAAGACCTTCTTTAGCAGTACGGAGCTACCCGCGAGTCTCTTAGGTATTCTAACGCTTTTTAAGCTATTACAGACCTCTACTAGGGTGTAATATTACTATAGTAGCATAGAGGGGAGACTCTCTAAGCTTTTTATAGTAGTTATTAAGTACCTACTAGCTATTAATAATTAATAGGCGTATAAACATATAATAGTTGAAGTTAGTAGCCCGAGGGGTGTATAGCGACGTAGCGATATATTTAGACTATGAATAAATAGGGATATTATTAATCGATAAGGTCTATAAGACTAACGCTCAGCTAGATCGACGTAATACCCTTATCAATCGAGATTATTATAATAAGAGACTTTGGGATACTTATGTTGCTATGAGGTTAATCTCTTCTTAAGTAGGGGTATTATAGAGCTTATGCTAGTCCTCAAGTCGATCTAAGAGATACTCGAGGCCTGCTAGGATCTCCTAGAGTCGACTATGCCTATTACCCTTACCCTAGCCCTCATATCGCTTAGTCTATAAGTAGAGAGGCTCCAGCATCTTATTTAACTCAGCGAGGACTTACTAATCCTCGTTAGTTAGGATATCCTTATTAGGGATATAATCACTATTATTCTCGAGGCCTAGGGAGTAGTATATATAACTAGTAATCTGGTTATATTTTAATAGGGCGCAGTAGATTATATTATATATCGAGTTCTATCGAGTAGTATTGCTTAATATTAGATTCAGCTCTTGTGATAACTCCTCCTATAGAGTAAAAGTATTCTTATTATTATTAGCCTTATTACTAATAGATAAGAAGACCTCCGAGCGTTATAGCAATAATCTAATATACTTAATGATATTCCGAAGCTTACTAACAGGTCCTCTAGTCCTCTAATAGGCTAGGTCCTCTTAGATCCTACTAGCGTTAATAAGACGGTTAGACTCTTCCTCGAATACCTCCTTATTAACCCTATAAATAATAGCACGACTAACGAGGTTAAGGATATAGCCATAGCATCGAATTCAGCGATACTAGGCGTCTATTTTGGTATATAAACGTGAAATAGATAGATATAGAGCCTTAATATAAGTGCTATTAGTACTAGCGTTATTAGAGACTATAATGCTAATCTTATTAAGTAGGTGCTAGTCTCTTATAACTATATATATCATAGTAGTAATATTCTCGCTAGAGTAGGCACCAGGCTAGCAGCGGAGACCCAAGAGGTACTGCGTTTATTTTCCCGACTAGTTAATAAAGTAGCTAAAGATAGTAATAATAGCGTATCGATTAGGGGAGGTCTATAAGTCGAATGATATATAAACCTTCGTGAGAGCCTTCTATATCTCCTCCTCGATCTATTGCTTCTTAGAGATATAGAGTTATCGAAGTTAATCCCTCTAACTAGTCCTCGACTAATATATCTAGGCGTTGATATTATAATCGAATAGAGCAAGTATATACTATATATACTAATTGCTAAACGTTGTGAGAGGGTTGCTAGTATTAACGAGGAAGCCTATAGCTAGCTCTTTGATCTATAGAGTCTTCCGCTTAGGTATAGCAATAGGAAGAGATTAGTAGCGCTTAGATAGAGTGCTAAAGTCGTTAGGATCGTTAGCAGACGTATCGCTAGCCTTATAGCTATCTCAGAAGATATTATAATTATGCTCAAGGTGCTATGCAGGGCTAGAGGTAGTAGTAGCGTTATATAGTTAATCGAGAGTCCCTACCTCGTTATAGCATTAGCAAACCTAGTAGGCACTCCCTCTCGTGCCGTTAGGTATGATCTCGAAGACGAATATGCCTTTATTAGCGATCTAAGAAGTATAACCTCGCTTCCCCTTCTTTGAGATAGTATTAATATTAATAAACTGCTAGCCCTTCTATATAGCGTGAAGCAGGGCTTCGAGAGTATTACGCATAGCTAGGTTAATAGTCGAGGCGTTACTAGCAGTAGTAGATAACGTGCGAATCTAAGTAGCGATCCTATGAGACGACGCCTCACGCCTAATAAAGTGATTAATATATTAATTGCAGGCTAGCAGAGGCATTGCAGCGATAGGGAAGGTGTTAAAAAAGATATCGAGAGGTATATATAGGTAGGGCTTCGAGGCGTAGTAAGGTAGCCTAAAAACGCGTTAATCGAGCCTATTAGCCAAAGGCGCGTTTTAGCCCCGCAGTAGCATATATTAGAAAAAAAAAAGGGCGTTATAAGGCACCTAGTAAATAGAAATTATCTTGCTAGTCTCTATTAGTACTTATATAGTTAAGTAGTATAATTCCTAACTTTATTTAATAAAGTATGGGGTCGTAGGTTCGAATCCTGCTATAGGTCTTTATATTACTAATAGTAAACTTTTTCGGGCACGGTTAGTAATATATGTTTTTTTTTTAATCTTTCCAAAATTTTGATTGGTCTAGAGGCCGGATTATCCGTTTTCCGGGTAACGTCGTCTTATTAAGCCTAATCAAGCCGACGGCGCTATTAGCTTAATTGATTGACTATCTGAATAGTCTCATCTTGATTGGTTGATTGATTGATTGATTGATTCGGCTTGGTTGGTATGCTGCGCTGTAAAGAAGTAAGAAAGAGGATTTTAATAGGGCGAAATTTCGAATAATATTTATACTTTTCGACTCGATGCTAAAGTTAGCCTTTTATATAGCTAAAAGGAAGATAATCCCTAGATTATTATATTATTCGCCTTTATTTAACCCTACTATATATAGGGAGGTACTAGATAACTACTAGATAAGGACTAGCAAACCCCTATATAATAATAATAACCTCTTTCACCCCTAGAGGGAGAATATCTTTATTACCCCTATAAAGCTATTAAAAATATAATAACGAGCAGAAAATATAATAATCTAGAGGGCGAATTTAAAGCAATAAAAACGAGCCCGAATAATAATACGTTTAGTATAACCCTACGAAGGAAGGAATAACCCTTGTAAGGGAGTTTAGCTATAGGTATCCGGATAACTACTAGATAGTAGATAGAGAGCTATAAGAGTTACTAGGGTAGAGGATAGATACCCTACTACTAGCTAACTACTCCTCTAAGCTTCTCTAAACTATAGCTATAGGTATCTAGATAACTACTAGGTAGCCCTAGACCTTTTAGATAGAGAGCTATAAGAGTAGCTAGGGTAGAGGACTAGGTACCCTACTACTAGCTAACTGCTCCTCTAAGCTCCTCTAAGTTCTAAAGTCCCTTTATACCTCTAAGCATTTATAAAGAGAGCTATAAGAGTAGCTAGGGTAGAGGATAGGTACCTTACTACTAGTTAACTGCTCCTCTAAGCTTCTCTGAACTATAAAATTCCTTAATACCTAGGTATAGAGCTATAAGAGTAGCTAGGGTAGAGGATACATACCCTACTACTAGCTAACTGCTCCTCTAAGCTACTTAGCTATCTAAGGAAGAGTTATATAGCTAGACCTAGGGATACCGAATTCTAGACCTATAGGAACTAGGAACTAAGAAAGACTTATAAGTAGGTACTAGGTACCCTCTAGATAACTATAGAGTAGCCTAGTCTAAGGATAGACTAGTTTAGAAGGGGGGGATTATATCACGAGCTAGGATGAGATCGTAGGGAAAAGGACTTATTAAACTACCCTATAGGAGTCTATAGAAGGGGGATACTAGGTAGCGCCTCAGATAACGGGCTATGCTAGGAGTCTATAGAAGGGGAATACTAGTAGCACCCCGGGTAACAGGCTATCCTAGGGAAGTCTATAGATAGGGGGTACTAAGTAGCTCCCTAGATAAGTCCTCTAGCCCTTATGCACCCTTATATAGTAGACTAGGGGGTTAGAGAAGAATAAACATTACGACTTTGCACCTATTTATACTAACTCTTTCACTCTGCACCGTACCCCGTTTGTGACATATAGATAGGGGAATATAGCAGCCGTAGGGTCGAGGTCTTGCTAGTAGCGCAGATAGGGGGTATAGTGAGTAATTAGAAGTAGAACAAATGTGACGATTGAGGTGGGAAAGTCGTCACACTAGATTCTGGGGCTTGTCGTGCCTGCGCGCCTACTATTTTTCAACCCCTAATTCTGCTAATACCTGTTCGCACGGTTGAGAAAGACGGCGTGGAGATAGACGCAAAGGCGATACCTGCGTAATTCTCATGCAACAAGATGAACCTAACTCAGACGTAGACGACGGCGCTGCGTGCGAGCGGGCGGCTGTCTAGCAAGGAGGGTTTTGCCTCAATATCCTGAGCTGCCGGCAATTATGACCTTGGATCATATCGCGTACCCTTCTGTGAAGAATGTCTGCGAATCGCGCTACATCGTCGGCGCTAGCTCGTCGTGCTAATTGCCACTGATACAAATGTGACGAACCGTCTTGTTCGATTGATGTGCACCGCTGCCGTTGAGGCTAAATACATTCAGCCCGCAGGCCGGCCGTCATTAGGTGGGCGGGGTTAGTATTGTGGTGGCGTCGTGGTATAGTGCTGAGCAGGGCAAAGGCACGGGCCGACCCGCCATTTGGGGAAACCTGCACGATTCTGAGCGATGAGAGAAAGGCTTGCGCTGATTGGCTTCTAGATGGAGATGTGGGGTTCCGGGTCGGAAATTTCAATACCAGATCTTATATAAGCCGCCCCAGACTGGGCCTAGGCACTTAGGAGCTAAACTAGGCTTGTGCTGATTGGCTGCTGGATGGAGATGTGGGGTTCTGGGTCGCAGATTTCGATTCTAGATCTTACATCAGCCGCCCCAAGCACCACTCTGGTTCGAAGCATGAAGATTCCCGCGCACGAGACCAGAAATTTGCACAGGTGCCTCAGCCCTAACGGCCAGATGCTTACTACAGCAGGTTAATCATATAACCATTTATCTGCTTGTTGTTTACTCTTCCTTACTCATGCCATACAGCTGCCAATAAGAGTCTGACGATCTAGAAGGTGTTTGCGAAGAAGGCGAGAGCTGGCGCTGGTGTCGGCAGCAGCAGCTCCTGGGCCAAGGCGGACATAGAGCTGACGCATCAGCACATGTGCTGATCAGCCACGGCACCGCTAGATATGCTGATCGCTGGTCACCAGCTACATGCAAATACACGGGTTCAAAAGAGTGCACATGGCATGCCCTTCACCGAGGTCGCCTTCGGACCATGATGCCGCACCGTGTCGGTAGGACTTGCGGCTGCAATCTAATAGACCAAAGTTTGTTCGCGCTCGTCATTGCGCGGTGGGTTGTGGACGGTGAGCGGTCAGCGGCACTCTTCGCGCAATTTCAGTGTGCATGGTGCTGGGCGTCTTGGTGTGCCCGGTGTACTCAGTGTGCAAATAAGTAAGACGCATCTCTATCTCCTCTGGACAGACAATTCTCCGCGTCCTGAATGCTTGAATGCATTTCCGACAAGCCTACAATCGCGGGCACATGGTACGGGCTGTCGTCAGATAGCGGCATTCATAGTGTTCCTCGTAGTCCCACCCGCTGCAGGGAAAATAGCACTATACAGAAGGTGATTACAGAAATGATGAGTGCGCGGTACTGTCTGCTCTAGATAGCACGAGCTGGAGTGTCAGGTGTTTAGCGTATATTTTTCAGGGCTAGCTAAGATATCTATAGTGCTCTCTGGCCGCTACAGACCACAAATCAGCTACTCCCTTACCCACAACCCTTGATTAGTTGTATTCCTCCTTGGCTCGAACCTAAGCGCTAGCTCCGAGATGGTGGTCAGGCGCCAGGTGGCTTGTAGTCCATGTCCTCGTTATCGGCGTTGCGGCGTTTGCGCTTCTTGCTTGGGCCGGCGGCGGCGACGCTGCGATTCTGGAAGCTGGCCAGCTGGGCGCGGAAAGTGAAGCGAAGCCGAGCTAACCAAGCGCGCTCAGTTATGCTGGTCCGGGCAGTCTTTTTAACCCAGTAGGCAGCGATAACATCCGGGTCAATTCGCTTTGGGAGCTTCCACTTTCGACGGTACCATATCGCACCTTGTACATGACGATGAGGCCATTGTCGGGGTGCACGCCGGCGCGCGCGTTCGTGATTTCGGCGACGGTGGTGCGGTTGTCCTCAGTCGGCTTCTAGGCGGCTTCAGTGCCGGTCATTCTTTTCGTGGTCGCAGCCTGCGCCTGGGTCTGGGTCTGGGTCTGGGTCTGGGTCGGGTGCGATCTGTTGCCAGTAGTGAACTTAAGGGTAGTCTTCTGAAACTTGTCGGCTTTGGACGCTGTGAGGTGGGAAAGACTGCATCAGCTTTCGATTGGACGGGGGTCAGGATTCTGCAATCGGGCTGATTTGCTTACCGGCGGGCTTGGTGGCGGGAGCCATGATCACGATGCTAGAGCGAGGACTTGTCGTGTCTCGGAAGGAAGCAACCTGCAGAGACGTAGCAGAAGTTGCCCGACGCAAAGACAAACGGGAAGAAACCAGTTGGCCAGGGTAAGGTACGTCTCCAGGTTACGGCTGGAGGCATGATACTTTCGTTGGCGATAGAGGTAGGTATTGGGAAATTGCGTGTCCATACCCCAGTCAGGGTCTCCTGGGGCGGCCAGTTGGAACCGTTGAAATACGTCACGCAATTAGTTAGATTTTGGAGATGGCGCCGGTGCCTGCCGCCCCGCTTCGCCGCTTCGCCGCTACGCCCGCAAATCGTACGGGCCCTTCCGGACCGCTGGAGCCCCACAGCCCGCTATGCTCACATCCGCGAAGAAAGACACATCGATAGTTGAGAGCAAACGCCTGAATATGACTGGGTTAAAGGACACTAGAAGAAAAGAAATACTAGCTGCTTTCGAGATTAAGGAGATGAACTCACCCCGTTAGTTACTATAGAGCAAATATACTCGCCCGTAGAAAACCTAGTTTGAAACGGCTTCTTTATGTAATAATTTAGTTAGCGCTTATTAGCCCTCGTTGAACTATTACTCTTATTAATTCCTTGCGTTATTAGAGTTAAAAAGATGCTATAGCGCTTACCTCTCTTTCTCTAATATAACAGTGTCGTGGGTTAAACCGCTAGTCCTCGCTATATAAGTTTTAGAATTTGGGTAAGAAAACGCCCTATATATTACGACCTATTAAAAGCATAAGGACTAGGGTAGCCTATAGGTACCACTAGCACCCAGAAGACCTTTATATATAGGATAATATAGGAATAATAAGCCTTACCTAGTATAGAAGAACTATAGTATTAGTTATATAATAAGAAGATGAGAAGTAATTAGTAGAGTATAAAAAGAAATAATTAATAAGTAATTAGTTAGTATTATTTACTAATTATAATTATTACTATAAGGAGGTAATTATACTAGACTAGGAAAGAAGGATATCTAAGACTTATATATAGGATAGACTTAAGCCTAGCTTAAGGGTAGACTTTTATAGATTTTTAATAATTAACTTTATAATTATCCCTAGGATACTCTTAGCTTATCTTATATTATATACCTCTTTATAAGGATTATAACTAATTACTATAACTCTTAACCCCTAATCTAACCTAGTAATATAGATTAATAAGATAATACTATGACTATATATTATCCCTTAGCTTTTATTAGTAAAAACCCTATTTTTGAATAGCTAATTACAATACTTTAATTACGCCTATTTAATAAGTTAACTCTTAATACCTATTAATAGTATTATAATAATATATCCTCTTATACCTTAATTACTAACCCTGTATCTAGTTTATCTTCTATTATAGGATAATACCTTACCAGGAATATAGCTAGAGAACTTAAAGATATTAAAATAAGAGATAATAATTCTAATAATAAAAATAACCCCTATAAGTAGCTTTAGAAGGTTAATTAAGGCCTTAGGAAAATATAATCCCTATTTAATAAGAATTTTAGCTTACTTAAGGAGCTCTAATAAGCTTTTTAAACTTCCTAAGCTTAAACTATTAACCTTAAGTATTAAAACTAAATACTTTAAAATAGAGTTAATACTTAGCTTATTATTATTATTAAGTATTAGAAGCTTAAGCTTAACTTATTTACCTTATTTAATAATATCCTAAGATAGCTTAAGGGATTTCTAATCTAAGTTAAGAACTATTAGAATTTCTATTATAATAACTTCTATAGTAAACTTAAGAAGATTAGATATACTTTAATTTTCCTTAAGAGGTAAGCTTTTTAGTAGTTTAAACCCTTCTTTGAACAAAACTTAGATACAGAAATATTATATAAATATTCTATAGAAATATAGGATATTTTTAATAACTTCTAAGGGTTTAAATATACTTTAAAATCTTTATTCTAGGATTCTAATAAATAATAATAAGTAGAATAAGACTTAGTTTACTTTAGTTAAACTAGGTTAGTTAAAAGCTAACCTATAGAATTCTGATATAGCTATATATAACTTAACTTAACTAATAAGAATAAGATTAATATGTTCTATCTTAACCTTAAGGATAAAGTTATAAATAGAATTAATAAGATTAATAAGGCTAATAACTTCCTATACTATATGGAACTTATAATTAAGATTAATAACTAACTATATAAATTATATGAAGAGAAGGGAGACTAAAGACTAATCCCTAACTAAAAGTAAAAGCTTTAGTAGTAACAATATAACTAATACTAGGATAGTAATAATTAATAAATAAATTACTAATAATATAACCCTTTAGTATACTATTACTTATAGATATTATAGTAAACCTATAGATCTTAGTATAGCTACTAAAGATATTAAAAAGAGTTTTAAGTATTTTAATTATAGGTAAGCTAGATATATTATATATAATCACTTATAGCTTAAGAAGAAATAATTCACGCTTATTTTAGAATAGATTAATAAGTGAGTACTACGACTAAGTATATTTTATACTAATAACTTAGTTGGATTATATATTATAATAATACCTATAGAATCTATTTAGACTTTAAGAATAAGTAGGGTAATACCTAAAGAACCCTTATTACTTAGGATATAATACTATAGGAATACTCCCTATACTAATTAAACCTATTATAATGGGATGTTATAGTAATAATAAGCTTAAATAAAAGGCTAATAAGTAACTTGATAAGATATTATAAGTCTATAATACTCTAAGTGACTAGATAATAGTATATAATAACTTAATCTATGTCAAATAACTTAAGAACGCCCTATAGCTTTATAAGTAATATATTAAGAATAAACCTTATAATCCTATATAGTAATAATAAATCAGAGATACAGAATCATACTTAGAAAGACGGATCTATACTTAAAATAACCTAGAATAAGTCTAGTGAATTAACTAAGAACTTAAAGAATACGTTAGTAAAGAATCTAATAAAGAAGAAGACGAAGGGGATTCTAGAGAGAACCTCGAACCCCATATAAGATAATAGATTAGTAAATAAGTATAAGAATAAGAACCTAAAACCCTCTATAACCTAGATAGACCTCGCGATATTATATAATAATATACTAAGGTAATAACTATCTATAGACCTAAATCTAAAATAATATTACTAGTTCTAAAGAGGAATCTAATAATGAGGGAATAGATTTAAGACTCTAATTATAAGAGGTTATAACCTTTAGTAATAACTACAAGGTATACTTCTACAAAATAACTCTCGAATAATAAAAAGAAATAAAAGAGTTACTCCTAGATAATAATAATAATAAACGCCTACTTCTAATGTACTACAAATATCTATAGATATTTTAGGTGTATTACTTTAATAATTAATATAAGGAATACTTAGGAGAAACGTATAACTATAAGTACTACACATATAAGTAGAATAATAACTCTATCCTATATACCTACTAAGTTTCCTAACTTCTCTATTAGTAGATATACTACCAAGATAAGAAAGGAATTACTACCTTTATACCTAGCTATAACTACCCTATAGAATACCTAAATAAAATAAAGATATTATAAGAGAAATATTAATAAGATTAATATAAGGTATATTTAATATATATAGAGCTAAGGTATTATAACTCCTAGAAGAAGGACCTAGCCTATTAAAAGTAAGAATCTAAGAACATAGCTTTGTTAAAATATATAAGTTAAGTAAAATAATTTAAATAATCCTAGAGGATAAGTAGTTAAAAAACTAGACTTACCTACTAAAATAGGATAATAATAAGTCGATATAATAAGATCCCTATATAGTACTAATATATTATGTCTAAATAAATAATATCTCCTCATTAATCTAATAATTCATATAAAGCTTATATTAGTAATAGTTAATAGTAATATATAAGCTAATTTTATATTACCTAGTATAATAAAGAAATAATTAACTAAATAAAGAAGGAAGACTCTAGAAGAAGAATACAACTTATAAAATATTCAAAGAGATACAGTTTAGTATGGTAGAGGCCTTATTAACTTAGAGATAATATAACTCTCTTTAAGTCATTATAGCTATTAAGAATAACTCTATCTTAACATTATAAATATAGGAGATAATTATATTATGATCCTAGGCTTCTTATAATTATAGAAGTATAACCTATAGATAGATTAGTCAACTAGCTACCTGTAATAGGAAAAGGACTTAGTTATTAAATAGTAACTTAATCTAAGAGTATAGCTAAAGGCCTAAACCAGGAAAGGCTAAAATGTTGAAATGTAGGTATCCGTTGTCATATTAGACTATTACTTAACTTTCTAAGTTTTTCGCTTGCAGAGTTTTCTCCAAGGTATATTTATTCGCCCCTAACTCGCCAACGTTTTGCTAATAGCGTAGCTCTATATCTTATACCCGCTATTATACCTTATAATTCCCCCCCCTTCTAAAGCCTTAGTCCCTAAGGCGTACTAGTAGGGTAATGCAGCTCTGCGTTGCTAACTATAGGGCGATAGTTTAGCACCTTTATTATATTATTTATTATTGCTCCTTCCTACGCCGGATTTAGGCTGCTATAGTAAATAATATATTTTATTTTCTAGCGGTTTATATATTTTTAGATTTTGAGTATTGCTATTATTTTTTAATTAGTTATTAATAGTTATATAACCGTTTAGCGGTATATAGCTAGTAATTATTTAGCCTTATTACCTAGCGATACTAATTATAAAAAGGCATCTACTTTTTAAGGTCTCTAACCTAGCTAGATTTTTCCCCCTTTAGTATCTCTTTTTTAACTTAATAGCCTTTATTATTTTTCTCTTTATTATCTATTCTATAAGCTTTTGCCATAATTATTAATTTTCCCCGTTCTTCCTTTTCTAGTTTATCTCTTTTACTATTATTTCGCTAATCGTTCTCCGCTATATCTTATATCGCGCGCATAGGCGCAATTCTCGCTAAATACCTATATAATCCCGAAATCCTCTCTAGTAACCTTACTAGTAATACTAATAATAGCTATCCCTATCTTAGCTATTTCTATAAGATATATTAACACGTTATTAACCTTCGCTATATATATAGCGAATATATATAGAAGTACGTCTATTACGACTTCGATAAGAAGAAATACGCTGCTATAAGTCTCCGCTAGTTCGCTGCTAAGTCGCTATATACTAATACCTAGTAGGTTCCCCAGGAGCTTTAGAGCGTAGCCTAGATAACCTAGAATATATTCTACTAGATCTAAATTTAGGAATAGGAGGGTATCTTAACCCCTCTTTATTATTATTATATTCTCGCTTCTCTTACTAACTATTTAGTAGTATAGAAACGTATTACTAAGCTTATTTATAATCCTACTACAAGTAGTAGTAGCTATAATATAGATTAGCTCTAACTCTAGGAGCTTGCTTCTATCTATAAGCACCTCGCCCTCGACGTCTTAGTTCGTATAAGCTATTGCTCGCCGCTCCCTTGCTAATTATATCCTACTAATAACTAGTTCTAGGTCGGTATCCTTCGTAATAGTATTAATATCCTCTAGCAACTAAACGCTGCCTAGCTGCTACATATTTATAATAATAATCCTATTATATACCTCTATAATAAGATCGATTATCTAGTTAATAACCCTTTAATAAAACTAGTCCCTAAGCGCCTTTATAAGCATAATATTAACTCCTTTCCCGAGTTTAATAAGTTGCTTTAAGATAACCTCCTTAAGTATGCTTCTAATAATATTCCCTCCTACTTTATTACTATTACTAATACTCACCCTATCTCTTGCGCCTTATACTTCTATACTCCTACTAAACGCAGCTAAGAAGATAGCAATAATTTAGCAAAAAAAGCTAGAAGGGCTAAGAAGACTAAGGTTACTATTACTATCTCTAACGATAGCTTTAGTAATAAGTCGGGTAGCGAGGTAGGTAGTAGCTCTAATAGAGAGTCGGGTAGTAACCCGGGTAGTAAGTCTAGTAGTAAGTTAGCAGGTAGTCGGTCTGCAGGCGATAATAATAGGGATGCTAGTAATATTAGTAATACTAGCTCAGCGACTAGTCGCTATAGTACTACTCGTGGTCGTGGTAGTCGGGGTGCTCGCGCCCGTAGTTATAGTTAGAAGTGAATAACTAGTTAGATAGTTAGCCCTCTCCCTTTTCCTTATAGGATAATACCCCTCTTTTCGCTATAATATTAGTAATAATTCGCTGCTTAATATAATTAATATTCTACTTCTCAATTTAGCTTCTATTCTATAGTTTCGTGGTTTATAACTAGCAACCTATTGCTATAACCTTGCAACTAGTTATCCTACTTCTTATAAGACCTCCTATACTATCTATCGAACTTATAAATAGCCTCTTGCGCATTCGCTAAGTTTTCTATAGGCTCTTATATATTATATTCTATAGGCTATCCTACCTACTTAACTAGATACTACGTATTATTACTAATACCTTGCTATATAATAATCTCTTCTACCTCCTATTCCTCTAGCTTATCCTTAAGCTCTAGGTATATAGGCGAACCTTTGCTACTTATTTAGTAGTTATCCTATAGTTCTAATAAGGTAATAGAGAATACTTTATATATCTATTAGTATTATAGTAGTAGATAGACCCTATATACTTACGTGCTAACTAGTTCTATAATAGCTACTTATATAAACCTAGGTGCTAGTTTCTTATTCTTAAACCGGAAGTTCTTTATTAATAGCCTGACGACCTATCCCTAATAGTAGGTCTAATGCTTATGCCTTGCGTTATAATACTTAGCTTACGCCTTAGTAGCCTTCTGCTACTATTCCTAGGCCCTCTCGCAGAGTCTTGAAATATATTCGATTCGCTCCCTTATGCCCTATACTACGACCCTACTCGCGGGGGCTACGTATTTTATATAATATAGGTAGTAACTATATAGGGCCTCTATTAGCGAGTAGCTAGTAGTGCTATAGCAACTATTATTATATATAAACTCCGCTTCGAGCAGCTAGACTACTTATTCTTATAGCGAGTCGCTAGTATATACTTATAAATACTTTTTTAATATCTAGTGCGTCCTTTCTAACTACCTATCGGTCTAGGGATAGTATATAGTAGAGAGGTAGCACTTAATAGCCCTCTCTCTTATAAACTCTTCCTAAAATTAGCTAGTTAGGAGCTTATCTCGGTTGCTAATAATACCCTCTAGAGTATTAAAATAGCATTCAACCCGTTCGTAGATAATCCACGCTAACTTAGCAGCTATTAGCTGCTTCGTTATCAGGATAAATATAGCGAACTTAGTTATTTAGCATATAATAACGAGAACTATATTATATTCTCCGCCTATATACTGAGAGCTCGCTAGCAATCTGGTAATAAAGTCTATGCTTATTTCCTAGAACGGGTATATAGGTAAGGGTAGTAGTTATAACTTCTTATAAGGCTTATGCCTCGGAACGCGGTTCCCCTAGTATATATAGCACCTTATAATATAATTATGTATATCTATAGCTAAGTTTAGCTAATAGAAGTTCCTCGAGATTAACTCAGTAGTCTTATTCACCCCTATATAACCTGCCCTGCGGTCGTTATGGTATTAGCAAAGGATCTCTAGCCTCAGAGACCCTTCTTATAGTATCTCTAGCTATCCCTTATAGAACAGGGTTCCCTAGCTATTTATTATATAGCCCCTATAATCGCTAGCTAGTCTATATACCCTCTCTAATTATATCTAGTAGTATAAGTTATTAGCCTGCAGTCTATAGATAAGATTCTCTATCGCTTCGGAGAGTTGCTAACTATCTATCGTTTCACTTATTATAAGCTCCCTTATAACCTAGCGTAGGATATACTACTATGCTATAATAACCCTAGCTCTAAGCGAGTCCTCTTAGTTAATAACTTCTTACTAAGCGTTCTCCGCATCACCCCTTGCTCTTTAGCATTAGGTTATTATAGCTACTATAGTTATAGTAATATTAGCGCGCTATAGAGCATAATACTAACTAGAGACCGAGGCGTCTCCGCCCCCGGAGCTATCCGTCTAGAAGGGGCACCTTATACTAGCCCTTATAGTATTAATAAATGCTTTTAAGGTCTCTATACTACCTTATAGTATAGTAATACTTATCTAAAGGTCTGCTAGTAGTTTGCTAATAAGCCTTAGCTTCTTCGCTAGGGTTAGGAGTATATTATTATACTTCACCTCCCCCTCTATATAGTCTAGCCTCCTAGATAGACTATCTGCTAGGTTTATAACCCCCGACCTATGCTCTAGGTTGAAGTTAAATACTAAGAGTTTATATACCTACCTAGCAAGCCTTCCCTAAAGGTCCTGCGTAAGCGCGCTAATAACTCCCTTTAGTACCTAGTAATCTATTAGGATTATAAACTTCTTCGATATATCCTGAAGGTAGTAAGCCTAATAGTCTAAACTCTTAACTATAGCGAGAAGTTCCTATTAGCCTGCTCCCTAATATTACTCCGTATCGCTAAGCTTCTATAAATAGTAGGTAACTAGTTGCTACTAACTATTAATATACTATAATAGGATGCTAAATATAGCCTTTATAGAAGCATCTATCTCAACCCTTATCTCGTAGGTTAGGTCTTAGTATCAGAGAATAGTCGCTAAGCAGAAAGCGGCTTAAAGCTGCTCGAAAGCTTATTAAGCCTCTTCTAGCTAGTAAAACTCGCCTCCTTTCTTATTATTCTTACTACCCTTTAGTAGGGATATTATTAGAGCTATAATACCTAAATATCCCGCAATAAACTTATAGTAGAAGTTATAGAATCTAAGGAAGACCTAGATATCTCGGTATATCTTTAGCAGCTTCTATTTAGTAATAGCTTGGATATGAGTTTAGTCTATCGATATACCCTTAGGCGTAATAATATACCCTAGGAACTCTACCGGCTATTAGTAAAACCTATACTTACTAAGCTTAGTATAGAGCTCCTATTAGTAAAGCCTATAGGGCACTTGGAGAAGGTCCTTTGTATACTACTCTCTTATCTCTAAGTAAACTATAATATTATCTATATAAGTAATATAATAGGTATCTAGCAGCTTAGTAAGCGCTTAGTAAATATATGCCTAGAATATAGCTAGGGTGTTTATAAGTCTAAACGGTATAATAGTATATTCGAAGTACCTATAATATATCCTAAACGCTATTTTCTAGCGATCCTCTGGCTTAATGCGAATATAGTAGTATATATCTCGAATATCGATTTTTGAGATCTATTTCACTCCTTGAAGCCTATCTAATAGTTTGCTAATAAGAGGGAGTAGATATTAGTTCTTTATTATTACCTTATTAAAGCCTTAATAATCTATATAAAGGCGTAGGGACCTATCTTTCTAAGGTATAAAAAGGATTGGGGCGCCTGCCTCGCTAGTTAAGGGTTAGATCCGCCCTATCGCTTAGTTATTAGCGATATATTAGCGAAGTTCTTCTAACTAATGCTCGTTTAATAGGTAGATAGGCTTATATAGGGGTTTCTTCCTTTCGATCAAATTAATAGTATATTCTGCGCCCTCTAGGACTAGGTATTACTTTGCTAACTATTTATTAAACCTTACCTATTTACTAGATAGTTCTAGTAGGAACTCTATATCGCCCTCTAGGGTATCTTCTTCTTCTAGAGCCCCTATTAGCAGCTTATAGGGGGCGATATTCCCTAATATATATATAATATAGGCCTTCTAGCTATTCTTAACAATCTCTTATATAAATACTAATAGCTTAGTAATACTAAAACGTTTATATTCCTAGGTATTTATCTAAGTATTAATTATAATACCCTCTCTTCTTATAGAGTATTATAATAGGAGAAGGTCTCCTGCTCCCTCAGGTCGGGAGGCTTTAGCAAAGAGTTGCTATATCTTCCTCGCTTCTCCTCCTAAGTTAATAAAGAAGATTATTAACTAGTATATATTCTAACCCGTCGTAAATAACCTATTAAACCCTTCTAACGTAGGGGTAATAGCTATTATAGGTTATAATTATAGGACTTAGCTAATTAACTACTAATAATATCAACCTAGGAATAGGAATCTATATCTACTACTACTTCTTATTTAGCAATATTCTAGAGAACGATCGCCCGTCCCTTTATAGTAGCTCCCTTTAGGAGAGTGCCTAGTTCTAATTTAAGCGCGGGGGTTACTAATATAATCCCCCGGCTTACTTATTTTCTAATAAGTTAAGTTCCTTAACTCTTAAGGATTAGATTATATTAATCCTCGCCTTCTTAGCGAGTACTTAGTATCCTACTAGCGTTTTATTCATACTTCGTCTCGCGCGTTTATCTAGGTAGTCTACCCTCTTATGCCCCTTTTGCTTATAGCTAAAGCATACTATATAATTAGATATTATAGGTTATATACTAGGGCTAGACATAGAACCGTTCTAGTTAGATCCCTACGTCGCGCTGCTAACTTATTAGTAAGGCATTAGGCTCTGCAAACCCTGCGTTATCTTCTAGCTAGAACCCTGCTAGCCCGTCTTTTAACCTAACCTCGCTACTAGGGGCCCCCTTAGGTTATACTCTTCCCCTGCATGCTATTTCTTACTTTTGCTTCGCAGAGGTTCGCCGCCCTATTACCAATATATCTCCTAAAAGTATTCAGCTTCTATAGCTATATCTCTTAGCCTCTATATCTCAGCTTTCTAATATTTAAGTTCCCTATATAGGAATAGGGCTAATTAGAAGTATAGTATATAAGCCTTAGCCTTACTATCTACTATACTAACTATACCTAAGTCCTAATATATTACTAACTATGCGGCGAAGAACTATATTAGTAACTACGTCTCCTTCTACCTTATTATATCTAGCTTCTCGTAGTACCTTCGCTCTTAAAGCTCGGGGTTAATATAGCATTAGTAAGTAAATGCTATAAAGTTAGCCTATGCTAGGTCTCTTTCTAGCCTAGCCCTATAGTATTGCTACTAGGTCTATAGGGACGGGCTTATCTTTATAAGTACCTATTAGACCTGCTGCTCTAGCGTATTACTAGCGCGTAGTTAGTTTCTATCCTCAATCGCTTAGATCTAGTTACTAACCTAATCTATAGTAAAGTCCCTAGTTATAGTATAGTAGTTATATATAGGGGGCCTTTTTATATTCTCTCTACGAGTATCTTAGCGCCGAGCGATTAGCAAGCTCTTATAGTAGGGCAGCGGTTTATTCCTTATGCTGCTATTATTATAGATATATCTATTCTATAAGGCTCTCCTATTATTTCTATAGTAACCCTATAGCCTAGGCAAGCATGCTAGAGATACTAGCTTCTCGGAGCATCCCGGGCGGGGTACTCTATTAGCTACTACTTACTATCTATTTGCCCCTCGAGGGGTAGTCTGCCTAGTCTAGCGCTACCTGGGACTTAGCCCGACCTCTCGGGGTTATTCCTCCTGCTATATTATCGCTAGGGTTATCTATTCCCCTAGCGTAGTATCTACGCTATATTTCCTATATCTTAGGGCTTAGCGAATAATTAATATCTTATTAGCTAAGACCCTATTAGTTATATTCTATATACCTAGCCCGGAGTTTATTATAGTTAAACTCCGTTGCTAAATCGTTAGTATATTATTACTAGTTTGCTTTAGATATTCTAATTAGTACTAGTTTCTCAAATCGAGGTAGAAGCAATAGAATTATAAGAGTATAGCTAAAGGCCTAAACTAGGAAAGGCTAGAATATTAAAACGTAGGTATCCGTTATTATATTAGACTATTACTTAACCTTCTAAGTTTTTCGCTTATAGAGTTTTCTCTAAGGTATATTTATTCGCCTCTAACTCGCCGACGTTTTGCTGATAGCGTAGCTCTGCATCCTGCACCCGCCACTGTTCCTTACACTTAAAAGAGATATCTTAAATAAGTTATAAAAAACTCCTAAAGTAATATAAAACCCTATATACCTAAGGATTAAGAATATAAATACTAGAATATTAGTTCTAATAAGTATTAATAATGAAGATTAAATACTATTTATCCTAGTAGAATACTAGTAATATAAGAAGTTATTGATTAGAAAGCTTAATATTGGATGATTAGAATATAGTAGCTATAATTATAAGATTAAGCTAAAACTAGGAAAAGAACTAGTATCTAAGAAGATTTATAGACTTAATTAAGAAGAAACAAAAATACTTAATACTTACCTTAAAGAAAACCTAAAGAAAGGATTTATTAAACCGTTAATATTACCTATAAGGTATCTAGTACTCTTTATACTAAAGAGGAATAGAACGAAATAACTATATATTAACTACTGAAACTTAGTAATATTACTATTACGAACTACTATATATTACTACTTATCTCTAAGTTATATAACCTTTCTTTATAATAAAGGTTATCTTATAGCTCTTAACCTCAAGGGAGCTTATAACCATATTTATATTAAGGAGAGTAAGGAATAGAAAACAGTATTTAGAATATAACATAGATATTTTAAAATACTTATAATACCTTTTATACTTATAGATACACTAGTAACCTTTTAAATCATTGATAATAAAATACTATAATTATACCTTGATAGGTTTATAATAATATACCTTAATACTATTCATATCTTCTCTAAGAACTTAGAAAAATATAAGAAATATATATATAAAGTACTCTAATTACTACAAGAAGTAAAACTCTTAACTAAGCTAGCTAAAAGTAAAGTTTACTCATAAGAAGTTAAATTCCTAGGATTTACTATTATACTACAAATTATTATGATATTAAAGGATAAGGTAAAAGCTATTTATAACTAGCTTATACCTATTAATATCTTTCTTAGGAGTTATAAACTTCTATTAATAATTTATCTAGAACCATATAGAAGTTAGTAGAAAGCTTGAAGACCTTACTAAGAAAGATAATATATTCTAATAAACTAAAGAATACTAATAAAACTTTAATAAAAATAGGTAACTAGTAGAAGATAATATTATACTTTTTATATTAGACGCTACCAAATTATGTAAACTTAAAACTAATACCTTAGACTTTAATATAAGTATATAACATAAATAGTATAATAATAGGAACTAATTAAAACTAGTTAATCTTATATTAAAAAGGCTTAGTAAACTAGAACTTAATTATTAAATTTGTAATAAGGAACTTATAGTAATTATTAAAGCTTTTAAAGAATACAGACCTGAATTATTAGATACTAAGTACCTAGTTAAGATATATATAGAGTATAAAGATCTTTTATACTTTATTACCCTAAAGACTATTAATAAGTAATAAGTAAGATAATTAGAATCTCTATCTAAATTTAACTTTAAAATTATCTATAAGAGAGGAAATAAGAATAATAAAGCTAATACCCTTAGCTAATAAATAGATTATAATATCCTAGTACTTAAAGAAACTTAAGCTATCTGAAAATATAATTAGAATGGAAACCTTATACTAGCTATAATACTTCTAATAATAGCTTGGAAGGTTAGGACTAGTATGCCTAGATAGATATCCCTTAAAACTAACAGGACGGCATAATTAGTACTTATATATAATACTAAGGTATTACTAAAACGTAGAAATATATTTAATAATATTATAATAAGAAGGCTATAAAATAAGAAGGATTTAATATTATTAAAGATTATAAAATCTATACTAAAAGCAAACTAAGTTAATATTAACCTTATAATAGGATTTAACTCCTACTTATCCTTAAAGTAGTATAGTAATTAATCTTATTTAACTTTATTATTAAACTACTTAAGTTAAAAGAACTAATACCGAATACTAAGTATAAGAATATTCTAGTAACTATAAACTAACTTATAAAGTATACCTACTTTATCCCCTATATAGAATCTAGTACTAATAAAGACCTTAGTTATATATTCTTTAAAACTATCATTAGTTAATATAGAATACTAATAGAAATTAAATTAGATAAAGATAAGTTATTTACTTTAAGGCTTTAGAGATCCTTAATCTTATAGCTTAGATCTAATTATTAACTCTCTATTACTTTCTATTTATAGACTAATAGATAAATTAAACGAAGTAACTAGATTTTGGAAACCTTCTTATATTATTATACTAATCATCATAAGGCTTAGTAATACTTAAACCTATGATAGAAATTAATGGGATTTAAGGGATATAATAAGAACTCTCTAAAGATCTTGAATTTATATATAAATAAATATATAAGTATATTAATAAAAAAAGAAATAAGGGATTAACTCTAAAGGAGAGAGATAATATTTATCTTATATAATAAAGTATTAAGACTAAATAACTAAGTAATAAACTAAATTATAAAGAACGTAGACTATTTAAGATTAATATAAAGATTTCTAATATTACTTATAAACTTTTATTACTTAATACTATGAAGTACTATCTAATGCTTAATAGTTTACTTCTTAAATTAATATTATAAGGATTATGAATAAGTAACCTTATCATTATAAAATAAAATAAGCTAGAATATAAAGTTAAAAGGATTATTAATTACGCTAGAGATAAGAATAAAATATAATACCTTATGAAATAGAGAGGATATAGATATAAAGATAATATATAGGAACCTATAATAAACCGCGAATATATATAAGATAAACTATAAATATATTAGGAATAATAACTATAGTATTCCCTATAAGTAAACACTACGCTATGAATATATAAAAATAGTATTTAACTTATTTAACCTTAGCCTATTATTAGATTATAATAAGCTAATTAATCTAGAAATAAGAATCTATTTATATAAATAGAAATACCTATTACCTAAGAATTATAAATTAGTAAGGATAGAAGAACTACTATTAAGAAGATCTAAACTAAACCTACTATTAAATAAAGACTAATCTAATTTATTAGAAACCCCCTAAGAAAATAGATTATTAATAATGTATAGCTCTTAAGCCTCTAATATATACTCTTTAGCTTCTTACTCCTCTAATAACTATATCCCTTAATAGATTAAATTAGAATTATAATCCTATAAAAACTTCTTTTATTTATAAAGATATAATAAATAATTCAAAGCTATAGCTAGCTGTACCTATAGAACTTCTTAAGCCTCTTCTACCTCCTACTCTTCTTACTCTACCTTTTTTTACTGCTTAAAATAATAATTCACTTCTAGAAAATTAGTTATATAAAAATAAAGCATAGGACTATAGGACTTATAAGTATTTATTTTATCTCTATTATTATAATTCGCAAAACCACGAGATGTATACTCCCTATAGCGCTTTAAATTAGATAAATCTATTTTATATATATAGTTATATTAGAAATAAGGAGAATAGGGTATTATATTTTAACCCCGCTAGTTAACTAAAGCACTAAGGGCTTGATAATTCTATTTAATTTAAATATAATTATTCTCGCGCAAATTAGATAACTTTTAAATATAACTTAATATAATATTAGTATTATAAGAAAACTAGGAAGTATAATTAATAGCTCGCTAACCTAGGAGTAACGACCTATATATATTAATCTTAGGGATAGGACTATTTAGAAGGAGACCTAATATTATAACTTATGAGAAGTATATAGACTAGGGTAGCCCTATAGGTACTACTAGCACCTAGAAGACCTTTATATATAGGATAATATAGGAGTAATAAGCCTTATCTAGTATAGAAGAATTATAATATAAGTTATATAGTAATAAGATAAGAAGGAATTATATTAAATGAAAATAATGTAAAAAGAACTCTAAAAGAGAAGGAATTACTTAGGATTAAAATAATTAGAAACAATCCCTAATAAAGGAATCTACTCAGGACTTATATATAGGATAGACTTAAGCCTAGCTTAAGAATAGACTTCTATAGCTCTTTAGTAATTAGCTTTATAATTTTCCCTAAAATACTCTTAGCGTATCCTATACTATGTATCCCCTTGTAAAGATTATAACTAATTATTATAGCCCTTAACCCCTAATCTAACCTAGTAATATAGACTAGTAAGATAATACTATTATTACGCGTTATCCCTTAGCTTCTATTAGTAGAAACCCTACTATCGGATAGCTAACTAAAATATAAGAGCTACTTACCTCACTAGGCTTTAGGAGCCTTAAATAGAATATCGCCCTTTTTTATTAGTAAATACTACTTATATTAGTATCTCTACTAAATTATAGCATTTTAGTATTAAATAAGACCTAAGTAAGAGATAAAATAGAACCTAGCTAGGAACTTATCCTTAGGGGTACCCTTACTAGTTGTAGCGAATTATTAAAGACTAGCTCTGAAAAAGATAAATTTTAGCTTTTTGAATTATATACCTAATTTATAGAATAGTCATTAAGAGGGCTAGATACTACCTTAAAATATATAATTAGCTAGCTAAAACTCTAATTATGCTAGATCTAAGTAAGAGAAAACTTAAGCCTATAGGATAATTACAAAGTCTTTAGAATATATATATTATAGTTTATAAGCTAATACTAATAGACAAAGCTACCCTATAATTTTAGACGAGCCTCTATACCTATAGATTAAAGTTCTTAAGTATATATCTATACTTTTATACGAATTTTATAATTTATAGAAGAAAATAATAGCTAAATGTTTTGCTACTACCTTGCGATACCCCTTATACGTACTATAAATAGTCTTATATACTAGGTATTATTTCTTCTGCTTCTATAGCTATTTCTACCTCTACTTACTACTAATCGCTAGAGGAATAAAAAGGTCTAGGCCTTGTTAAAGCTTAAATACTACTATTTCCTATTACTTAGCTTCCACCCTTTCTCTAGATTTCTATTATAAGCAGCTCCTAGGTATTACTATTAACTCTAGTAATAGCGTCTCACTCTATGAGAATTAGTATCGAGAATAGACGCTATACCTCGACCTATATTTATAAAAGCGTCGCTTTGCGAATAGATAAAGTCGGTATTAGCTGTTTCTTATTTAAAGTGATATATAACCCATTAACTGATAGTAGATCCTTCACCCTAGTCTAATTACGCCGAAGCCCAGTACTATAACAGCGTCTATTATATTTAGATATAGAGCAAAGCTATAAACATTTCTTAGTGAAAGAGGTTTTGAAAACAAAATTTCTAACTAATAGAATTTATAAAGTTCTTTCCTAAGAGATTACCTAACTAGCTTATAGTATAGTTCGAGTACTAAGTTTGCTAAGTATTACCCGTCTGTTAGACTATCTTCTAGCACCCTTGCTATTACTAGTTGCCTCATTTCATTGCTGGCACAGAAAGGGATAGACAGAAACAGACTATAGCAGTATTAGGTCCCCTTCCGCAATATCTGGAGTTCTAGCGAGACGTTGGAGAGGATGTTGCCCTTCAGGCATCGAAGTCTGGAGGCTTTAGATAGTTACTTATAAGGGCATTTAGGCGCCCGTGTTATGAACCTCGATGTAAGAATGATGTCCTACCACACATTGATAAATTGTACTGAAGCAGCATATCATTCCCTCACTCCACAGGCCAAAGCCCTTCCAACACGCAGCGATGCCGCAGCCAAGACATCATGATCCTCTTCCGAGCCCGATGGTCCTCCTTGCTTTCGCTGTTATTCCCGCCGCGACGCTTTGGTAAGCCCTGGCGGCCAGCCGCCTCCATTTTGGGGAGTAAGGAGTATACATACAGCGACCGCGCATCCGGATCCTGCAGCGTGACAGCAGCGAGGTTCATGGCTTCCGCGACGCGCTCTTTAGCCGCCGAGTCCTTCTCTCCCGTTCCTGAACCTTTGATAAGCTCTTTGTATGCAGCGATCCATCCCTCGAGTACTGCCAGATCCTGTGGCGTGAAAAAGTTGGCAAGCCCGTTGGAGCCTTCTTCCTCTCCTTGATGACTGCTTCTGCTGCTGCTGCTGCTGCTGCTGCTGGTGCGGTCGGGTGATCTGTCGGCAGCAGCCCGGAAGGGAGGCGCCGCGACGTCAACGGAGATGAGCTCAGCTAGGGTGGGCCAGGACGCGGCCTCGGCGAAGTGGAGGGACGAGACCTTGTGATGGGCGCGGCACACCTGCTTCATCGCTGTGATGCCTGCTGGCGGCGGCGGCGGATGGGCTCGGTCTTTGCTGTGCTCGAATGCGGGCGTCATCGGAGTCTTGGGCCGGCGGAAGAAGAGGACGAGTGAGATGAGGAGAATGACGCCCAGAGCCACCGCTGCACACGTATTCTGGGTCGGGCTGGTTTGTCTTTGGGGCAACCCTCGTCCTCGTCTGTGATCTAGTTCATGGTTGGTGTCATCGTCATCTTCGTCGTCGTAATATTTTGGTGTGTTTGCCTCGACGCCCGGGGGAAAGCCTATACCCGTATGAACCTTGAACCGGATGGGAGGCATGAATGCCGTACATTAAGCACTTGCGACTTTTTGAATACTCTGAGAACTTGGAGATGCGCAGGTTTGTGTGTGTGTTAGTACGTGAGAGTTTCCGAGAGAGAACAGGAGATCAGGTTGAAGATGGATCAATAATCCGTGTTGCGGTGGCTTTATGGAGGTTTGTCTGCCTCTGTCGACGCTTGCAGTAATACACTCAGGAAAATCCTCCCTGTCTGTTTTGTGACCAAAGACGCTGTCTCAGGACGAGAGAAAACAAAAACCCCGAAACACGATTCGACGTTTCTGCATAACTCTGGAATCATCGCCACGGAGTGTCGAAACGATAAAACCACTCTCGAACTGTCTGTTTCTGGTGTTCTTTGTCCTTGATGTGTTGCTGGGTCACATCGGTAGGCCGTCGTAATGGCGTTGTATCATTGTATGCTCGTCAAATTTCAAAGTCAAAGACCCTGGTTGTAAGGTAGCAAACTAATGCTTGATCATTGGACTAGACACAAATAACAATGCACAGTGAGTCATACTGAAACTTTGGGAAACCCAACCCGAACGTCCCGAGCGCTTATAACGCAGCCGTACTATCGCCTCGTTTGAAGCAGAAGAAACGCAAAGGACTGCGCTTATACGACAGTTTCACTTGCCTCAACCACCCACTGGCCCTAGCCGGAACCAAAAGAACAGTCTGTGTCAGCCGCCGAAGCGGTATGGGCGAGTTGGCGCTTGCAGAGCAGCATCAACTGAGTTGTAAATCGCAGACTGTTACGTCCCGCTTGATCAGTGAGATAGATTGCATAATGATGTCCTCAAGTTCCTCCCCGTCGATTTAGGGAAGGAGTTCAAACTTTTTATATATGAGTGGTAGCTATAGAAAGTTCTTAGTTAATTAATACGTTGTGTATAGTCAATAGGAATTTCCAGCTATCAAGAGAAAAAATACCTCTGTAAGCTTCAACAAAGTGTGCCCTGAATGTCTAGAAGGCTTAGAAGCTGAAACAAAGCGAAACCTTTCGGGATTGCTAGTTAAGCTTCAAGTCAAAATGAAATGATGTCCATGAGCCCCTTCTCCCATCAAGCCCCTGACAGCAAGCTTGCACATGACCTCAGGAACGTTCGACCAGATCTTTAGCGCTAATTAGCCTGAAATATCTCTTCATCTACCGATATCTACCGAGTCCTAACGATGCATAGTTCCAATTAGCCATACACACATCAAAGCACCACTCAATTGGACCTCGACGAAGTATGAAACGGTTGTTGCCATGCCCTTATCCTCGCTAAGAGGCATTGATTTTCATTTTACCAACACCGCAGTGTCTCGTACCAAGCGACAGTCTCGCACCGTACGTCACGTCACGTCGGATCACTAATGGCGGTCACTGCAAGATAAGAACCAGAAAGCTTGCGATCAATATACTGGTCAACCCTCAGGGCAACTATGCGATCGACTAGGTCATAGACACAAGTAAGGAAGTTTATAGAAGAGAAAGGTCGTGGACACTAGCCGCTATGCTATTACAGTTAGCTATCCGATAGTGGGTTTCTGCTAATAGAAGCTAAGGGATAACGCTTAGTAAATAGTATTATCTTACTAGTCTATATTACTAGGTTAAATTGGGGGTTAAGAGCTATAGTAATTAGTTATAATCTTTATAAATTAATATATAATATAAGATAAGCTAAGAGTATCCTAGGGATAATTATAAAGTTAATTACTAAAGATTTATAAAAGTCTATTCTTAAGCTAGGCTTAAGTTTATTATATATATAAGTCCTAGATATCCTTCTTTTCTTATTCTAAATAATTACTTTCCTATAATAATAATTATAATTAGTTAATAATACTAACTAATTACTTATTAATTATTTCTTTTTATACTTTATTAATTACTTACTAATTATTCGTTTTTATATTCTATTAATTACTTCTTATCTTATTATTATATAACTTATATTATAGTTCTTCTATACTAAGCGAGGCTTATAATTCCTATATTATCTTATATATAAGGTCCTCTAGGCGCTAGTAGTGCCTATGGGGCTACCCTAGTCTATTTGCTTCTAATGGGTTCTAATATGTGCTTGCTCTCGAACGTGGCAAGCTCCGACGAATTAAATGCTTCGGTAAATCCAAAGTGGGTCAGTGTGACTACCGGCTGGCATATTGTCCCACTTTTCTAGTCCCCTATTAAGGCTAATTGCCATAAAGCTCGCGCCTGACCTCTTGTTCTCCGTCCAGTAAATATAAAGTGGGCTAATGTGCCCACCGGCTGGCACATTGTCCCACCTTTCTCATGCCCCCGTTGAGGCCCCGTCTTTCCCTTGTCGCAACTGCCCCGTCGTCACCAAGTGCATCGCACTTCTCCGTTGTCGCCTTCTCCCACATGTCTTAATGGAAGGGACCTCGGACGCATGCGAGAGGTCGACGCCCTTTCTGGTACACGATCTTGAATAATTCCTACCAGGCTACGCGGTCACCCTGTATACGTGTGATGGAGCTGCCAGCAAGACCAGATGACTGGGACCGTTTGGAGGACTTGGGCTTCTAGACAACCTTCTTAATATGCTTGTGGTCGTTATTCAAATCGTCCTGATAATTATCTTGGGCCGTCAGGAAGCGCTGGTTGGGCTCGAATACACGGCCTTGCATTATTTCCAGCCGCTTCAACACCATGGTGCGATGCAACTTCCCTGGCGTTGTGATCGGAAATCTTCTCAAACGCCATCATACTGAACACGAAGCAAGGTCTGGGATGCCCTTCTTCTTTACCAGCTCACCTCACCATCATGAGAACGGAGCATGATGTCACCCCCTACGCCGAGACTCTCTGCACTTGCTCGTTCATCTCCTCAGTTCGACTTCCATCCACACACTCATGGGGTTCGTAGAATCAACCCCCATCACTGTCAAAGCCGTAGTGCCAGTTGTCATTTGAGGAGCATACCCACAAACATATACACCGCCTCAAGGGTAAAATACCAGGTGCGTAGTCAAGACACAGACACAGCACAACGTCGATCGTCATCAGGGTCATTCAACATGCACGTGCATGAGTACATATCCGGGATGCCGAGCATGGCCTCCATGGAAAAAAAATGTTACTCTGCCGGAGAGCGAGTGCCGGAGAGCGAGTACTTGGACTATGCAGCTGGATGCTGACGGCAAACCAAGAAACATGGGAAGACAAGGCAGAAAGACAGACAAACGTGGACACCATCAACAGCCATCAACTACCTAGGTAGTTGATTTACGAGCAGTAGGATGTATGCATCGCTCGCTCACACCGGCGGCCTTGGTGCCATGCCGGCCATGATCGAAGTAGCCCGCCGCCGGGCCGCTTCCTTGGCTGCCTCCCTCTCCGCCTCGTCCATCTCTTCATCCAACGTTTCGGCGTCGAAGTCGATCGGAATCCCTGGTATGATGCCTTCGGATAGGTTGTCTTGGTCCTGTGCCTTGTGCTGAGCCGTATGGAGACGGTGGAGGCCGCTTGACACCTTGTGCGCCGTGGCGTTCAGCCGGGCACCTAGCGAGTCGACCGCGTCGGCCTGGGCGCCGAGCGGCGGCAGCAGGCCGTGACGGAGGATGGCGCGATGGGAGGAGCGGACGCGCACGCACCCATCCTCGGCAACGGCTAGGGAGGGAGTGTCGTCCATGAACGAGACCTCGACCCAGCCGCCCGACTGCTGCTGCTGCTCTTGCTGTTGCTGTTGCTGCTGCCGCCCAAGGACGTGGAGGTGGGATTCGAGGCGCTCGGTGCGGGCGCAGAGGGACCTGACGGCCTTGACGGCCTGGACAGCGGCGAGCTCGTGGGGCCAGATGACCGAGTTACGTATGGTGGCGATCTGGGTTGCAAACGAGCGCACTCTGTCAACGGCTTTTTGAGATGGCGTCTTGCGTCCGCTGGAGAAGTACCGGGACCAAAAGGCGGTGGTGGTGGTGGTGGTGGGTGACGGGTCCAGCAACGATGGAGCGGCCTGTCCCAGATGGAAGTCTGCCAAGTCGAGCAGTCGGTCGAGGTCAGCGGCGAAGGCGGCGATTTGTGGCGCGAGGAGCAGAAGCCGGGGTGCTCTGCTGGCGCCGCAACGTTCATTTTTGGCTGCCTGGGCCAACGAATAAACGACGTCGTCATGGTGGGCTCGTTCCACCTGGAGGTGCCGCCATTGTTCCAAAAACTCCACGAGAGGGTCGAGGTTGGCGGTCGACGGTGCGTCGGGGAGGCGGGGGAGATTGCAAATGGCGTGGTACTTGACGATGTAGACGTCGTAGATGTCGCTCTCCGACTGACAGCGGCGGAAGAAGCCGCAGTAATCGGATTCTCCATGGTGCCGCTGGTGCTGTTGCAAGGTGTGGGTGTAACTACCGAGCACCAACGACAAGGTGGAAGATTCATTAGCGACGATCGGCGGGGCGTCATTGGCGGTGGTGGAGGATAGTCGTCGGCAGGACGGGTCGAAGTCGTCGGGAGAGGCTAAGAATGCGTCGCGGGCCTCGTCCTGACAACCGGCTGCGGCACGCAGGCGGCGGGCGGTGCGGTCGAGGTCCCTGACGATGGAGGGGATCCAGCGTTCCCCGGCCATGGCCTCGAGATAGATGCCCCAAGTACACTGCACGGCGGAGCTGGAGCCGACTATGTCTGACATGATGCGGCGCTCGGGACGCAGGTGCGGCAGGGAGAGGTCGCCGGGAAAAGCCACAAGCATGGTGCTGACGAGCTGAGAGGAGAGGGCGACCAAGGTATCCAGGGGCCCGTCCGTGTCGGTGCCGTGGCCGTGGCCGGTCTTTGTGAAGTATCGCAGGAGGTCGGCATCTTCAATGGAGTCATTGTAGAAAGACAGCCCCGAGGGTCGGCCGAGTTCGAGGAGTGTCTCGGGGATGGCAGCCCATTCATTAATGATGGCAAGCAGCTCGTCCAAGACGGGCAAGGTGTGAGCGGTGTGGCTGACCTTGTCGGGGGCACACGAGGCCGCTGGGATATCGTCGTGGATAGGCTTCGGGGTTTCGGGGGATGGCTAGGTCGATTTCGATTTCGACCATGTCGGAGAAGGGGGAGCGAGGTACTGCGCAGCGGCAAAGCCAGCTATGGCGGCGACGGCGACGGCGACGGCGACGAGCAGTGCCCAGGAAACGACGGATCGGCGAGGAGCATGCTTCTGTTGTTCTTCTTGTAGGTGTTTGCCTGCGGGGCCGATGTGAACGGGTTCATAATCGACGACGTAGTATGGAGGGGTCGGAGTCGGTAGCGTTGGGGGCTCGAGGAGAATGACGGCGCGGTCATGGCGATCGAAGTGTAGGGAGACGGGGCGGTCGGGGTCGGGATCGAAGGAATCGTGGAAACATAGCTCCAAGGGTTGCAAGACGAGGTCGTCGTCGTCGTCGTCGTCGTCGTCGTGTTTTGGACGGGGTGGTTGTTGATCGGAGTCAAGGGCGGCCTTGGACGAAGGTGAGGGGAGATGTATGCAGATACTGAAGCGCAGTGTATTGAAGTGGTCCTGGGGGTGGTGGTATTCGGGTGATGGAGATTGATGATGAGGCGGGTTTCCGTAGTGGGCCCCAGGGATAGGCACAGGGACCACGATGGGGCTTACAGCGGGGCTGTGGCTGGGATTGAGACTGGGACTGTGGCTGGGACTGCCAGGGCGTGGCGATCTGTGGGTGACTGATGGCGGCGGCATGTTGGGGGCGAGGAACGAGACGAAGGGAGTGAATCGGTGTCAGTCACCACACCAAAATGAAAATGCAGAACCAAAGAGAAAGAAGAATGAGAAGACGAGAAGGACTCGTTCTGCTGACCATTTCCCGACTTGCTTATCTGTTGCTTGCCGTGGCCTACCGCTCGCTGCTCGGAGGGCCCTCATGCCTCCCCTCTATTCCTAACAATTGTCCTTTCTGTTGTTCTTGCCATTCTCATATTACTTTAGGCCCAAGCTTCTCGTTTGCAAGTCGTCTACCGCAATCGAGGTCCAACCTGAATACGAGGCACCCAAACGTTTGTGTCACCCATTTACTGGGCACATGCGGCACGTACCTGACAAGGCAAGGTACCTAGGCAGTACCTAAGGTAAGTAGTACTCAAGGCAGCGAGCGGCAACTGCAGGTACCCGTCGGCAGTGGCTCACGTCGAGGTCCTGCAAGCAACCTAGTGGACTGTGAGGTGGCTGGGCAGCTGCCAGCTGGCTGTGGTTGATCAGGCCACAGCACCCCGGGCGAGCACTCCGTCAGCCGGACCACCCACGCGACTTGTCCACCGCGTCGCTGTCGCGTCTGTCTGGTACGCGTCCCCCTAGCCACGTGACGCAAGCCTCCCCCTCGCCGCCCCCAACTGTCTTTTTCTTCTCTTTTTTTTTTTTTTTTCCCTTCCCTCTTTTGGGTAGTGCTTCCCCTTCGCACCCTTTTGGGTCAAGCGCCCCCCAAGTCTCCACACATGACACTCCACAGACTCCACAGGCTGAGGTGAG
>JAOQIF010000735.1:0-44379 GCA_026260285.1 Colletotrichum sansevieriae | reverse complement strand
ACATTAATAACCTTATATATATATATATATATATATATTTATATATTTATATATTTATATATTTATATATTTATATATTTATATATTTATATATTTATATATTTATATATTTATATATTTATATATTTATAATCCTTATATTTATAGCTATAAATATACAAAAAGAGAATAGTGCACGGACCACTTAGTAATCCGAGCACGATTATGCTTGATAAGCTTAATAATTAGCCGTTTAGTAGCTACGTTTTAGAATATCTTACCCCTTACTTCATAAGGGTAGGATTTATAACTTAAAATAATATTAATAATACTAACGATTTATTAATCAATTAATTCCATTAAAAATACATCCTTATGCTTAAAATCTTTTAGCTTTTATCACAATATTACCCAGCCTATAAATATTTATTATTTAGGCTGCTTTAGCGTCCCTTTTACTACCTATATACCTATTCTTATAGTTATTAGTATATTATGAAAGAAATATTATATAGATATATAACTATATATACTATAGTTATTTATTAAAGATTATAATGTTATAATAGAAATATTAAGATATACCTTCGGTATTCTTATAAGAATAACTAGGACCTAGCGAGTAATTATATAACTTATTATATAACCTACCTTATTAGCTTCTTATATTATTCCTACCTCGCTAGCTACCCTCTAATATTAACTTTAATATTATTAATGTAGACTTAATATTACGCCTAACCTCCTACTCTCTTTAATACTAGTATTATGAAACTAATAATTACTAATTAGACTTATTCTATATATAGCGAAACCTTGCTAATAGAAGGTCTCTCCTTAGAGCTAGCTATATCTAGCGCTCTATAGTTAAATAACTACTTTATATAGTTTTTAATCTCTTTTATTTTATTTCTATATACTACTATATATATAATATATATATTAGTCTTATTTTATTAATTTATTAAATAACTTAGCTAGTTCAAACCCTATAGGAGTTATTTATCTTGAACTTACTAGAATAATAATTAATATAAGAGTTAAAAATACTCCTATCGTATTAGAGGAAGTATTTACTACTAAGAAGTTAGCTTTTCAAAAATAATCTTAGAGTTTTAGTTTTATTAGAGGGGTCTTTAGAGTAACTTTAAGGTCTTTTTTCTTAATAGTCTTATAAACCTAAGCTTATCTTAAGTTTAATTCTATTAGAGGGGCTAATTACTTAGACTATATAATCTAAATAAGAAGCTAGAGGCTCTAGAGGTACTAGAGGTATTAATAAATATTAGCTTACTGTAGGTTAGTATATTAGTAATATATAAGTAATTTACTATTATAGATTTATTTAGGAGCTTTTATTAATACTATATTATAAAATTAAATTATTTATTATTAAATTATATAGTATAGGGTATAAAATAACTAGGATATTAATATATAACTTTTTAAAAGCTCTATATATAGATACTAGTAGAATATATACTTAAAACTAGCTAATATAAATATCGCCCGATTTAGCTAGATTTACTACTGCTTTTATATATATACTACGCCCTATTGCGCGCGCCTAAGGGGTCGATTTAATAGCTTAATTTACTTCTTAAACTTACTTTTAGCTAAAACTTTAATAGGCCTATCTACTTAGTTATATAATAAGTTAATATTATATATAGAAGAGTATTTATAAAGTTTTAATTAGGCCCTTAAGTAGTACTAGACCTAGGATAACCTTAGTATAATAAAGTATTTTTACTTATTGCTATAATTAGTATAAAACCATTTATAGAGCCTTCCTCTAAATTCTTAAAGCGGTTTATTCAAGGGTAAATATAAGATACTAATAAGGTTAGTAAGGTAATTTAATACCCCACTTTAGTTACGACTCTAAAAGGCTCCTCTGAATGCATATTTGCCAATATTGCATTAACGAAGTGTTTATAGAAGCCATCGTTAAAGGACACAAGCTAAAGACGGACAACCTCAATGACCGACGCTAATTGTCCAAGTCAGTACTAATACATTGTCGCATTCGGTTCAACTCTAGGAAGCTATTCCATCAACTCGCAAGTACCTATAGTACAACATAGGTTCCCTGTATGTGACACAACAGAAACTAACGCCTCTCCTCTAAATTCCCTTCTTTCTATAGCTTGGGCTTGGCCGACGGCTCGGCATTGATCTCCTCGTACATCTGGTCGATTTGTCCGCGGAACGCCTTGGCAGTTTGCGGTCTCTTCAGCTTGAGGCTGTTACCTTGTTAGCTATCGTTTTTTTTTTTTTTTTTTTCGGGGGCGGTGGGAAACTTACGTAGGGGTCAGCAACTCGTTATCAATCGAGAAGGGATCGATGGCGAGATACACGTTGCGCACCCGCTCGTAGCTGTTGAATTTGTGCTTCTTGCCAATCTTGTCCAGCTCCGCGAGGAAGACCTTCTTGACCTTCGGGTCGTTGGCAGCGACCTTGAGGGCCGTGAGGTCCTTCTTGTCGACCGGCTTCTTGAGGATCTTGCTGGCGAACGGCGCAAAGGTCTCGGGATCGACACCGAAGATGGCAACCAGAGTGGACTGAGCCGGGTCACCGTGGACATAAGCCATGGTGACGAGGTTGCTGCTGCCCAGGTAGACGTTCTCGATGCGCTCGGGGGAGATGTACTCTCCCTGCGACAGCTTGAGGACGTTCTTCTTGCGGTCAATGATCTTGAAACGACCCATATTGTCGACCTCGGCAATATCTCCCGTGTGGAACCAGCCATCCGCATCGATGGCCTTTGAGGTCTCTTCGTCATTCTTGTAATACTCCTTGAAAATGCTGGGTCCGCGGAGGAGAATCTCACCACGCGGGAAAGGCTTATCGCTGGCGAGGTACTCAAGATCAGGGACGGACTCAAGGCAGACCTCGTTACAAGGGGCCGGTGGTCCGATGTTGCCCAGGGTGAAGTCACCACTCAGCTGAACAGTTGAGACGGCGTACGACTCCGTCAGGCCATATCCCTGCACAAAGTTGTTGCCGAAAGCGGCCCGCAGGAACTCGTGAACATCAGGGTCCAGCTGCGCGCTACCGCTGATCATGCTGTGGGCCTTCTTCAGACCAACAGCGGCGCGGACCTTGGGAGTCCAAATCCTGTCGTAAAGGAAGTGCGTGTTGCTCGCCTTGCCAACGGGCTGCTTCATGTTGGCCATTTTGGTGCTGATGACCTGACGAGACAAGGATCCCTTGAACCCGTCGGCGTCAATCGTGGCAGCTCTGATGGCTGAGTTGAAGCGGTTGTAAAGACGAGGCACGGACATGAACCCCGTCGGCTCAAGGATCTTCATGTCATCGACCAAGCCCACGATATCGCCGCGGAAGAAACCAACAGCGGCGCCCTCAGCCAGAGCTGTCTGGTCAACCATTCTTCCGTAGATATGCGCCAGTGGTAAGTAAGAGATATGTACGTCCTTATAAGTCACAGTTCCAGAGGATCTGGCAGCGCAAAGGGCGGCGACGGCATTTCCATGCGTCAAAACGACACCCTTGGGCATACCGGTTGTACCAGAGGTGTAGTTGATTGTGACCAAGTTGCTCGCGCGCGGGGGGTGCATAGGGCGGCCAGATTTGGCACCAAGCTCCTCAACGCCGCTCATGGAGTAAATCTGGATGCCATTCTGAGCAGCGATGCCGTTTAGAACGGAAAGCTTGGAGTAGCCGGCGGGCTCACCAGCGTCCAAAGCGTCTAGGCAAACAATGAGCTTGAGGGACGGGAGTCGCGGGGCGAGCTTCAGGAGCACCGGAATATGCGGGAGGGAGGTAACAACGCAGGCTAGATTGGCATGGTTGATGATGTATTCGGTCGTATCAGGGCCGAGAGTCTCGTACAGCGATACGGTAAAGAGGGATTGGGAAGCAGCGCCGAGATCTGTTGTCTCCGTGGTTAGCCATCGTCTTCGTTATCAGCTGTACACTCCACCTACCGGTAATATGCCATTCCGGGCGGTTCTGCGACCACAAACCGACGCCGTAGTTGTCACTGGGGACGCCAATTCTCTGATGAATCTCTACCAAGCCGGCGCCGAAGTTCTTGCGACGCTCGGCAACCTCGGCGTACGTAATCCAGGAGTACTTGTTCTCCCACTCCTTAGTCGCCGGGTTCCAAGCTCTGTGGCCGAGACACTTGGCCTTCGGTCGCTTGCGCGCGGATTCTTCGAACAGATCGTGGACGGTCTGAACCGCAGGATCGAAAGTGGACAGCAGAGGACCGTCGCGGAAGCGCCAATGGCGGTAGATGGCGCTACGACCTTCCCTCTCGGATCCGGGGACGGGGACTCCGTAAGGTGAGCCTGGCGGCGGGGGAGTGGAAAGCTCCTGTATGTATGCGGCGGTATCTTTCGTGGGAGCCATGATTACGGCGGCTGTTGGTTCCTTGCAGGGTGTGGTTGGTGTCGGCGGCTGGGGAGGCAATTCGGTGCTTACGCGGTGCGTCGATCTGCTTGCTGGAAGCTGGCTGCCAATTCGTCGTAGACGAAGGCGCGCAGTAGCAAGTACCAGTGATCAGACCCCGAAAACACGTGAAGGAGATGTGGATAAAGAGGTATGTAGGGATGAGGTAAGGTAAGGAGCAGTTGGGTGTAGAAAGCAAGATGAGTTGTGAGGACAGGAAGGGACGAAAAGCTTAAAGGACGGGCGGGTACAGGTTGACACCGAACGAGGGGGAACCCGACCTTTCTCGTTCTAGACTTGGTACAGACAGAAATGAACCCTTTTTCAATGTTGTGGTATGCTCCGTCTCTGGAGCTCTTCTCTAGGTAAGGTAGGTCGACTTCAGCTGTGAGATGTCGAAAGGAAATCGGGGGAAATCCAATGAACGAGGCCGAGTTTGAGAGCGTGGACCGAGGCACAAGCTGGCCATAGAGGTCAGGGTGACCAAGGGCCCTCGGCAACCCCAGATAATGCTGCGCTAGGGGGCTAGCTACAGCGCCTGATAGGCCCTGACGTTGCGCCAAGGGGGCGCCGGACCACTATGGCTTGCGGGGGTGCTGGAGCGCTGGGGGAAGCCACCCCCTCCCCTGGGGGTGGGTTTGGCTGGAGCCTGGCAGTGGAGGAATTTGGTTTTGGGAGCTGGAGCTGGGGGTGCTGGGTCGGAAAGAAAAGAATGGGGTGGCAACCCCGTGATGACCTCACTGTGAAGTGTCCACGTGGAGCGACGCGCAGCTCATGAACGTATATGAAGGAAGGACTTTTATTTTGATATGTGACAGGAATAATAAAGAATATGCGAAAATGACCTGGAAGATAGAGAACACACATATATATGTCTTCCTGCGCAGGATGGTCACGCAGAAACCAGACGTAGCAACTCCATTGAATATCCCATTGACAGTTACGGAGACGAGGAGCCTGGACAGTAATGGAAGCTTAACACTATTCACGTACAGAGGGGCCCGATTCCTAGTAACTGGGGCAGCTGTCATTTAACGAGAAATTGCGACAGGCAGATCCCCGTCTTTGGTCCGCGTCGTGCATGCTCTTTCCGATGGACTTGTGGTCTAATGTCGTTTACTCATCCAAAGCCGATAATGTCCAGTCGTAAATTCAACTTCGTCGTACTGAGTGGTATTTCAGCATTACGAAAACGACGTTTCTCTGTCGATGGAAAAGACACAGCTTCGCAGCTATTTTCCTCTACGCAGCACACTGACTAGCGTGGACAGTCACATGCTAGAATAATTCCGTCCCGTCGCTTCTTCTGTCTCGCTCCGGGCGGAGGTAATTGGACGCCGTACCCGAATAGCCCGAAAAGTCCGGGTCCCACCTGCTTGCTCGCCCGCCATGACGGTCAGCGTGCGGGCTTGAATGCGGCTGTTCTACATGTCTGTATCTTGTCTTCTGTCTCGCAAATATTCTCCCGAAGTCGCTGGCCGTGGCACCCAGCTTATTAGGTTCCTCTAGGCCATAACGATATTCGGGCACATTCTCGATGCTGATCTGCGCTCGTATTCGAGCCAATGGTGTTACTAAACCTTGAGATATTGCCATCGCAAGACATATATTGATACTCCGTAGGCCATGTTTTCCGCCTTCGTCAACACTGCAGGAAGTTTGGCTCGTGGAAGTCCACCCATCGCGCAAGAAGCGACAAAGGAAAGGTTTACCGTGCAATCCGTCGTCGTGTCGTCTAAAAGTCATCCCCTTTCAGTCATGCGTGATCACCTGGGTACGCGACAGCTCCTCATATATTTGAGGAGATCTGCGAGTACTCGATCAGAAGACGTGGGATGCAGAAACGACGGCGCTATGTACGCGCTGCCGACTTCGCGCCGACGATGGCATGGGCCCCATCAGCCGGTTATAACGGATGAGAGGAAACAAACAAACAAGTGTCTGCGTTTTGGATTGTGCATCCGATCAGGAAGTGACGGGTGCAAAACGTACGCTCTGAGCCTCAGGTGTGGGATGACTCATAACCGCCTCGGGATGACACGGCGTAGGCTAGCTGTTCATTTCAGTCATACATTTCCTTTGTCGTTCCCCCAATTCTCTGGCAGCTAGTTGGAAACGTACACACACAGTCGGGGTCCTGCGCGGAACAAGAACGAGGGGACATGTCTGTAGAAAAGACATCAAAGCCGGGCTGAAGGGATGGCCTGGATGGAGCACGCCTGGCCCCGTTGACTAACGTACTTAGCTACCAGCGTAAAGCTCCGTGGAAGCTTTTTTCATTTTCCCCTTCTTCTGGTGCCTTTTGCCACCCATGTTTACCCCTCGTTTTCCCCTTCGCCAGCTACCTCGATTCAGGTATTATTGAAACGAGGCAGGCAGGTAACGCCCTACGATGCGCAACTTTTGTCAGATATTGACCTGTCCTCTGACGAGATGCCGCACCAAGCAGTTCTGGGCAGCTCAGACCCTCCTCCTTTGTAATGCGGCGAAGGCTTCTGCGGCAGCAACATGCAGTGATAAGGCAGATTCTGGATGAGCTTGCCATGAGCTCGGGTGCTGCGTTGAGGCTATACGGGTGGCAGAGTTGCGCTCCGGTGCTGGCCGAGACTATGGACCTGGAGAGATCTCACGTGCTCCGATGTAAATGTTACAACGAGGGCTGGTAAACTACACCCGTAGGGTCGGGATAACGGGTTCTGAGCGACTTGATTCATTCTATAGTCCTAGTTATCGGGGCGGATCTAGCCTATATAGTAATATGCTAGTAAAACGGATTATCCCTAATAATACCTGATATCTATTTAATTACTAGAGGTCCGAATCCTCCGCGCCGGGGCTTAAGCTACCCCCTAAGGTAGGCTTAAGCCTACCCCCTATATTACCCGTCCTTATACTCCCCCTTAACGAGGCTATTATCGACTTATTAATTATTAAGTTATTTATTAAGAGGATGTAAACCTATTATAGTTACTACCTTTTCAAACTAGGGTCTTACGAGGGGTTTTGTTAGGAAGTTGGCGATATTATCTGCCGTTTTAATATATTTAAATATAGCTTTACTGCATTTAACTATATCTCTAGCGAAGTAGTTATTAACCCTTATATATCGAGCCTAGTTACTAGAAGACTCCCCCTTAGTAAGGGTAATAGCCCCGGTATTATTAGCGAATACCCGGATCGGGCTATTAATATCCTCGCTGATCTCGCTAAGGAAGTTATATATCTATAGGGCCTTAGATACTACGTTAGATATAGCGTAATACTTAGCCTCTATTAACGACTTCGTAATAGTCGTTTATTTCCTCGACTTCTATAAGATTAAGCCTCCTGCTATTATAAATATCTACCTAGTAGTTAACTTAGAGGTCGACTTGCAACTAGCAAAGTTGCTATTAATATACCTATATAGGCCTAGTTCGTTAAAGTCCCCGTCTTAGGCGTATTTATAATACGTGATCGATAGATTCGGCGAGGCTTTAGCATACTAGATCAACCTCTTAACCCCTTTTATATATTCCGCGGAGGGAGCGTGAGAAAACCTCCCCCATAGCTTATAACTATAGGCTATATTAGGCCTAGTTATAATAGCTATAAACTATGCTTTTCCGAGCACTTAACGATACTACTCTTGCCTCTTTTTATCTACTAGTCTATCGTGGTTTACTGCGAAGTCGAGAGCTCCCGATTCGACTAGTATATAGGTGACCTTTATCTCTGCGCTATAGTTATATATAACCTTAGCGACGTAGGTATCTTAGCTAATAGTTATTATTTAGTCTATAAATAATAACCTGACTCCTAAAAAGGAAGTAGGGACCCCTATATTAACTACGTCGATCTCGTTTTTAATTATTACGAAAGTTCGTAATATCTCATGTTATTAGCTAGCTATAAGGATATTATTAACGTAGGTAACTATAATAACCCTAGAATCCTTATTATAGTATATGGCTGAATCCGCATAGAGAGGGCGAAAACCTACGATTATGAGGATCTCTTTGAGCTTCTATTACTACTATTGACCACCTTATCGAAGTCCGTAAAGGGCTTTTATTAACTTAATAACCTATAGCATATCGCGTTTATAACCGACTCTTTTAGCTAAGTAACTATATCGTAGGTCTGCGAAATACTCGTCGAGTATCTAAAAAGGCGCTATATAGACGTCTTCCTCGAGACCTCCGTTGAGATACGTACCTACGAAGTCCTATTGCTGAATAGCGAGGCCCTTCTAATAGGTATACGCTAATAATAACCTCTACGATATAGATCTCGCTATAGATGCGAAGGTATTAATAAAGTCTCTACTATAGACTTATAGAAAACTACGGGTAACGATCCGGGCTTTCCTCTTTTATAAGGCTCTATAGACCTTCTTATACTTTAGTACCTATTTAGCTATAAGTTATATCCCCTTTAGCGCTATTATTTTATTAACGAAGCTGAGAACCCCCCTTCGAACGAGCTTATTAATTTCAGCGAAAGTGGCTTCTTACTACTTATCCCAATCCCTAGTAGGGCCTAAATAGGCTTATTCGAGAGTCGTGGGATCTAGATATAGCTAAATAGTTGCTAAAGGGGTTGATATCGTTATTAATACTACGTAATACGCAGCTAGGTTCGATTATAGGACCTCTAAAGTCGTAGTTAACAGTATAGTTACTAAGTTTAGCGATAGTAACTATAACTCTTAGTGGATTATATATCGTCGTTAAGGCTCTTAGCCCGGGGGTAAAGAGCGTAGTTTCGCACCCTCAGAGATATAATCTGGTTTGTGAAAAATAACCCTAGACGTGCGAATAACCTTATTAAGTTTAGGGATATAAACTTGATATATATAATCACCTTAGTAACTAACTAAGATACCCTTTTACACCCTTGGGGCGATCTTTTCGCTCCTGATTCGTGTTTTCTCATAAATATAGGTAAAATAAGTGCTGCTAATGATCCGTAGTTAACTAATATCTAGGATGTTATTAGTACCCGGGCTGAAGTTATCTCTAAGAGCCTGAATAGGGGTCTTTGCTTCTACTATAGAAGTAAACGTTTAGTTAGTAATATATACCGCAGCTTATAAGAGGTAGGGCTAGAGCTCGGGAGGGATATCGAGGTTAACTACTATAGACCTCGCCCTTTTGATAATAGTTTAAATAGCCCTCTCTACTACCCCGTTCTCCTCGTGAATATATATAACTAACGACTTAATGCATATGCTATCTTCGTGTAATAACGCTACTAAGAAGGTTAATATAAACTCTGCTATATTTTTAGTATAGATCGTTATAATAGCCTTGCTATATTTAGTTCTCTATTGCCTCGCGTAATTTAGTAGATCTTTCGCTAGAATCTCCTTCGACTCTCTAAGCAAAAGATATCGATATCTCAACTTATTATTAGTAATAAGGAGGAAGTACTTAAAGAACTTATTAGGCTTTATTTCACTAATATTAATATAAATAACCTCGCCCGCGCGCATAGCTCTCGGTTATAGAGTCTTAGGTGAATACCTTAAGCTCTTCGAGAGATCGTATATTTCATAGGGCTAAGGCGTAACGCTAGCAGGGCTGAAATCCGCACCCTTAGTTATACTTAGAGTCTTCTATAACTCCCTTATACTAATATAGGTAAGTCGATAGTACTAAAGATCCGTCTTCTATCGATCTGCGAATATCACTATGACTTTCGTTGATATATTAGCTAGGTCGCTACTTATAACGTTGAGGTTAAATCCTCTTTTAGCGACGCTGATCTTTGCGAATATAATGCTATTATTACTAATAAGGTTAAACTTATTAAGATAACCTCCGCTCTAGTATAACCTTTCTCCGCTAAAAACGTTTATAGGAAAGTCTAGTATATATAATACCTCGTTTAAAGTTATCTTATAACCTATCTTAAAGGTGAGAGTAATGGTACTAACGTAGGTAGGGTAAACTTATCTAGCGCTAGTAGTAATAGGGTGAATCCCTGTAATCTCCGTGTAATTATTAAACTACGAAAGGTTATTAGTCGTGTGGACGTTTGCCCCCGTATCCTATAGCTAGGTTAAATCTGCAAATAAGACGCTATTTTTATCGCACGTAACTATAGCTATTCGAGGCTTATTATAATCCTTGCGGATATCGTCGATTAACTATAGTAGTAGTTATATAGTATATACTTAGTGTTTCTTATCTATCTTAGCGGGCTCCTTTTTAGCTGCTATTTCGTTAGATTTCCCCTTATTATTATTATCTTTAGCGTCTTTCTTAGGGGATCGGCACTCCGAAGCCCTATAGCCTGCCTTGCTATAGTTATAATAGTTGCTATTAAATTTGCGCTTTTCTATCGACTTAGGGATATTATCCTTAGTGGTATTCCTCTTCGTTAACTCTACTAAAGTTAATAATACTACTCTAGTCTTCTGCTTAGGTTTTGCAGACCTTATCTCGTTAAGAAGGTCTTCTACGAGGTTACTAATAGTTAATTTCTCGCTATGTTAGAGATATAACCTATTTCTAGCTGCTTATTTAAGCGCCCTATCCTCTATGCCTATAATAAACTAGATAATAGCATCCTCGTTAGTAATATAGGCTCTAGCGAGGTATAATCTCGTTATAACTTCGTTAAATTTAGCGATATAAGCGCTAGCTTCGTTCTTAAGTATAAGCGAGTGAAGTTAGGCCTATAACTAGGTCCTTAGGGTTATACTACTACTAGCGTAAAAGGTTATTAATATCTCCTATATTTTCGATCCCTCTGAAATATAGGCAATATAAGATAACGGTATCCCTGTGATATTCCGCTTTATTATAGACCTAATATATAAGTTATCTCTTCTGCTAATAAGTTAGGTAGGCGTAAGTTAGTATTCCTCTAAAGCTACTATAAGCTAGGTTAATTATATAATCTAGTTTAACGAGTCCTTAAGGTATTGCTCTTTTAGTAGTTTAAACTCGAAGTCCTTTGCCTTATTATTAATAATACTAATAATAACTTTATCCCTCTTATTATAAACTAATAGTAGAGGGGTATCCTATATAGTTATATCCGACTTTAATAGTAGAGGCCTCGTTACTTCTATTATTCCGCTATTGCTCGGAGTTATATACGCAGGGGTTAATAATAACTCTTATTTAGTCGTTTTATATATCTGCGACTAAGGTAGTAATAACTTTATTATATTTATAATATTTCGAGATAACTCTTCGTTAAAGGCTGCCTGCTAGGCCTCTAGTTAAGCTCGAAACTCCTCCCGTTGCGCGTTAATAAGTGTTATAAATTGCTATATATATAACCTCAACTTAGTGTTATTCGACTTAGGCTGCGTAGCCTCGTTATTATCTATATTTATCTCGAGGTTGTTATTAAGAGGGTTGCTATAGTTACTATATCGATCTGCTAATGTATATTAGCGTAATATATATTATTATCGCTTAATTCCACTCTATAGTTATTAAATACGAATAATAACGAAGTTATGCTACTATATTATAACGAGGGCTAGTAAACTATACCTATAGGGTCGGGATAACGGGTTCTGAGCGACTTGATTTATTCTATAGTCCTAGTCATCGGGGCGGATCTAGCCTATATAGTAATATGCTAGTAAAACGGATTATCCCTAATAATACCTGATATCTATTTAATTACCGGAGGTCCGAATCCTCCGCGCCGGGGCTCAAGCCACCCCCTAAGGTGGGCTTGAGCCCACCCCCTGCATCACCCGTCCTTACAGTAAAATCCAATACTTTGCACTTTGCGTATCGTGGAGCGACTCCATTGTGTTGGTATCAGGGGTGGCCGATGGGCGTCGGCCCCCAGCGATTTCCAAGACTGTCTGCCATGTCAATGGTAAGGCACCAGAAGGCGAAGCTTTAGCAGAGTCGCAGTGTCGGGGCTGGCCAAGTCGGCAGATGGAGCCGCTGTTGCAAGGAGTCGTGACACGGCTGGGGAAGAAGCAGGGCCTTGGGACGGGAGTCAGTAGGAGCAAGAAGGGGAGGGCGAGGGATGTGTAAGCAAGCTGAAGAAGCCAGCCAAGCAAAAAAGAGAAATCGCTGCATGCAGTAGGGTGCAGTGCAGTCGAGTGAGCTTCCTTGGCGATCTGAATATCGGACTAAGTCTGGGAACATGTGCGGCGTCTCAAAGGCTTTTTTAAGCAACAGCGGGCTGTAGCGAGGATGACCATCTCACGGTTTTCCGCCTCGGTACGTGACGGGAGCCCCCCTGTCGCTACCACTTTGAGCCAAGACTTTGCTTCACTCTGTGTTTGTGTGTGTGTGTGTGTGTGTGTGTGTGTGTGTAGGTGGGAACGAATTGTTCTTTCTCTTCTGGTGCCTTTTGCCACCCCGCAATGTTCTTTCTCTGTACCGCACTACTACCTCATAGCACCTTCGCAGCACTGTTGCGTTGCGGTTTCGAGGAGGATCTCTTATTAGGAAACTTGGGCTGCACCCTTGGCGTTGTAACGTCCGCTGTGCCTTGGGAAGGGCGTCCCTCCGAATACCAAGCAACGTCCTGGTTTGAAATCTCCTGTATCCTCGAATCGACAACAAGCACTCCCTTCATTGTTTGCCCTTTTAGTCTTGGCTTTCTCCCTGTAGCCGCAGACACATCAAACAGGGTTGACAACCCACAACCCGCCCACCCTCTGCGAATCTTTCTACCTTGGCCGTTGGGGGGGGTGGACCTGGCAGCGAAGGAACATGACGCTTTTGGACATTTCCCTCTCTCCGTCTTTTTCTCTTTTGCGTCTTTCCTTAACTGGAACTCTTATTCCTTGGGTGTTGAGATGATACTGAAGTAGCATTTGACAAGGTTACTGGATCTCGTTGTCGCAAGTGTGACTTGCCCTTCCCTTGATCAGAGGGCTTCCTATCAAGCATACACTGCGGACTAGTAAGAGATCATTCATCATTCGGCAAGGAAAAGACCCCGTTTTTCTTTCGTTCGGACATAAAGGTTACCAAGAGGAAAAGATTGTTTCAACACCCACAACACGAGCTGGCCGTCGTCGAAAGTTCGGTGACACACGCTGGGTCCCGGGCCAATCATGCTTGGCATCTTGAGACTCGCCGTTCTTCATCTTCAAACTCTCCGACCGACGAGGATGTCTCCCTCGCGTCCCGGCGTGCAGAACTCGCGCTGCGTCCGTCGCTGGGCTTCTGGGGAACAGTTGTCTCGCTGCGTTTCTCAATCTGAAGATCACTCGGTTCAGCTCTTCACCCCAAGTTTTCCTCTGCATCCCATTGTGGAGGAGCGAGCTGCATAGAGCGAGGCAGTCAGCTGCAAGCAGCAGCAGCAATGCAACGTTAATTTGGCTTCCCAGCTTTTTTGCGCCGACATTTCCCACTATCGCCGTTCCTGCATGTCATCCAGCTACTGCTTGTCCTTCTCACTGCATGCGCTTGCCGCCCTTGCGCCGCATCCCCACGAATCCACACATCGCCGATGAACCCCGCTGAGGAGCTTTCACATCACCTTACATTAAGAACAGAAGGTGCGTATTTTGTGTGTGTATGCGTGTGCCCTTCTTCAGAGACCAAGAGAAAAATTGGCTCGATCCGCAACATCTACCTACCTTCGCTCAGCTTACCTTAGAGTATCTTTCTGTGTGGTTACGATACCGCATACGATTCTGCCACGCCAATGGACCAACATCGGCCATTCAGCCAACTACCTACCCGCCAAGTCGCAGTGTGGCTTTGGCCCAACAGGAGGCTCTACTTCTATGGGATAGGATTGGCTCATGGGTGGGAGAACGACGTGTGAACCCTGCTACACACCATCTTTACTTTCGGAGGCGCATGGCGACGGGCACAGGGGAGTCACGTTTCAGATGCATTTCAGACTTCTCAGGCCGTGCATTGCCCAGCGAAAAGCCGACCCTTGGGTGTCCAGTGATGACTAGAGCCGCGACTACATGTTCCGCCTCTCAAACACTAAAGGACAAGGGAGAAGATGGGACTGCCTGTCCATACAAACGCATAACTTATTTCCCCTCTTTCATGCTGCGCTGGCCCTTTTCTTGGGCTCTTTTCCTCTTCGACCATGTTTTGACATCTCCTCCCTACTCCCATCAACATACTTCTCTTCTTGAATAGCACACTGGGGGCAGCTTAGATTTATCCCAAGTATACACTTTATTCCTTTTCTTGTTATTCCCCCCTACTGTCTCCCATCCTGACGATACTAACTGACTCAACTTCCACGAACCGATAACGAACAAATTCGACAAGATGGGTCTCATTCTTCCTCTCCGAATTGTTCAGGGGGTCTTGGCGTTGGTGATTTTGGCCCTGTCGGCCTATGGTATGTGAAGGAAATCTTGGGGGTTTGGGTCGCTAAGAGAGCTGACTGTATTCGTGCAGTAGCCAATTGGTATAACATGGACACAATGACCTCGTCTCCCTCTCAGGTCAACTTCTTGGTCTTTGTTCCTCTCTGGTCTTTCATCTCGATCGCCTACCTCGAGTTGGTCCCCAAGTTTGCTCCCAGAGGTAAGAAGCACCCATACCCGAAATAAGGGCAAGAAGTTGCCACTAACACGTTCGCACCAGCTTCTCACCCCTGGGGCGCCGTCGCTTTCGAGCTCCTGAATGTCCTATTCTACTTCGCCGGCTTCATTGCCCTCGCCGTCTTCCTGAGCAAGCTGCTCTTCTGCCGCGGTGCGGTATGCGCCGCCGCCCGCGCCGACACCGTCCTCTCAGCCCTCCAGTTTGCCTTGTGGTCCGGTACCTCTCTGCTGATGATAAAGGACGTTTTCAAGACGGGCTTCCGCAAGCCAAACGCCGGCCGTCCCCCTCCTCAAATGAAGGAGTCCGTGTAAAGAGCTTTTACGACAACTCCTTCGAATCGATCAAATTCAATCATGTCGCACTGGCGGGTGGCCAGGCGGGAGGCGTCCTTAGACGTGATTAGATCGACGCGGACGCCGCCGTGGGACCGCACATATGATGATCGTAAACAAGACTGGGAAGTTGATCAGAGGCGCATCTACGGCCCGGGATTTAGTGATGTGAGCCTTGTCTAGATGACTGGCTTCAACATGGAACAGGGGCTTAAACGAATAGGGGTGTTGCAGCATGACACTCTACGTGGAAAACTGGGGTGCGGATTGGATATACGGGTTTTCTTTGTTGGGTTGGCTCTTTTCTTTGTTCGACACGGATGTAGATGCTACTACTTACTATTCTGGCTCTGGCCTGTATTCATTCATTCCCAAAATATTCCATACTTGAGGACTGTGTTCAACGGTATGAAGACTTTGACTTTGGTGACCAAGGGTCGCAAGCATGTCTACGCAAGTTTTCGTGTTGCGTACAAACAAACCGTACCTTTAGTAAGGAGAGAATGGTTCGCTGTTACACGATGTTCACCAAAACAAGTCGTTCTGACGACGTTGAGAGAAACATTCGGGTATCTTCAAACTTCGAGGCCCACTTCAACGGCCCAGACAGGGCACCCAGCGGCTATTACGATGCGTTCTTCCCAATTGGCCGGGCTACCGCCATAGACCCAGCCACAATGCAACGGTGGGCTGGTGGGGGATGCAGAGACAATCCCGACCACCGGTGGATGAGTTGACGAACGTCTCATGCGCGTTATTGACCTTGTCTACGCTCTCAAGCGGCATTGCTAGGCGGCTCGTAAGATCCTGTCCAAGACGTGTCATGCTCGTAAGAATGCCATAACATCCATCTCAGGGGCAGCAAGGAGTTGATGTCCGTCACATTGAGGGGCTGTCGACGACCAGCGCATTCAGCATTTTTCCAGGCTCTCCTCCGAGATCGTGTGCCAAGAGTCTACTGCCCTGCCTTGCCTTGAGATCCAGCCTCTTCATTTCCGCTCCCAGCGAGACACTGTCGCGTTCACCTGAGGAACCCGGGGTTGAGAACATTTTGTGGGTAAGGGTATTCCTCCTCCAACATCCACCGAGGACACCGACCGACAACCGCAACGGCATCGTGGGCCCCCCCATCGCGGTAGCCGGGGACGGTGACCGATCGTGGCTGAATGAACCGCTCTGTGACTACTTCTAACCCCGAATGCGCCCCAACGCTTCCAAATACCAATGCGGGAGATGAAGCCAACACCGAACGAGACGGCGTCATCGACGTCCCGCGTCAGAGTAGTATCCTCATGAAGCGCACACCTGAGCCCTTCCAAGTCAGTTGCTGTTCGTGGACCGGCTCGATCGACTCCTCCAATTCTCCCGAGGACCTCCGCGGCTGCAGGAGAGCGCAAACTTTCTCCAGTTTCCCGGCGAGCTTCCCCCAAGTGGGAATCAGACCCCTGCCTCTGCCCCGCAAAGTGACATTTTGAGCGTCGATTGCGTGCTGTGGCCAAACCCCACATACTTTGCCTAAATCGGCCCTCTTCAACATCACGCTCGCCTTGTCGTGGGATGTTTACATTAGAATCACTCGACAGCCTGGAGACGGCTTAACCCAATTGGTTTCCTGGGTGGTAAGAAAAAGGAAGAAAAAAAGCTCTGCTATGCTCTAAGCTTAGCCGTTGCTACCTCAACTAGGAAATGAGCTGCAAATATTGGAGGTTACAACGAGGTTCTTTCTCCTTACGCCCATTGCCGTGCGCGCGAACAGATAGACCCCGTTTCTCTCAACCGACGCAATTATACATTCAATTCAGTTCAACCTATGGTGTCATCTCCCCTCAATCGCATCATCGCAGCTGGCCCTCCCACCTCTTCTGCACTCGGGTAGAGCGTTCCCCTCCCGCCTCCTTATAATCCACCCGTTCGCCGCTCCGTTGCCGGTGCGCCATCGGGGTGTCTTGTCTCTGAAGCGCATTGCTTTTCTGTCGCACATACCCAAGACACCAAAGGTTTCCTTTCTCTCTCTTCCCCCTCTTCCTTCTCCCACACCCTTAAGTTCGCAGTAGCAAGGAGCAAGCAAAATTAGACAATGTCCGAGGATTTGAGCAAGAACTTCGAGACTCTCCAGCTCCATGCGGGGTACGATTGCCCCCCCCCCCCCCCAAAAAAAAAGCCTAACCACGTATAAGCTTCCAGCTTAAAAGCTATCGCGGACTGACAAGTTGACGCAATTCAGCCAGGAGCCTGACCCTGCGACCAATTCGCGCGCAGTCCCAATCTACGCGACCACGGTTCGTCAAATGCTCGCGACGAGAAGAACATCTGCCCCCAAGAGAGCAATGAATGACACGTTTTGCGAACTCAGAGCTTCACTTTCAATGATTCGGCCCACGGCGCGAGGCTCTTCGGCCTCAAGGAGTTCGGCAATATTTACAGCCGTATCATGAACGTACGTTTGTAACCTCTTGCTCCTTCTGCCAAGGAAACAAAACTAACATGAGAAACCCCCCCGATCCCAGCCCACCGTAGACGTCTTCGAGAAGCGCATCGCAGCCCTCGAAGGCGGCGTCGCCGCCTTGGCAACCTCGTCCGGCCAAGCCGCCCAGTTCATCGCCATCAACGCCCTCGCCCACGCAGGCGACAACATCGTCTCGACCTCGCTCCTCTACGGCGGCACCTACAACCAGTTCAAGGTCTTCCTGCCGCGCCTGGGCATCCACACAAAGTTCGTCGACGGCGACCGCGTCGAGGACATCGCCGCCGCCATCGACGACAAGACGAAGGCCGTCTACGTCGAGTCCATTGGCAACCCCAAGTACAACGTGCCGGACCTCGAGGCCATCGCAAAGGTCGCCCACGAAAAGGGCGTCCCCGTCGTTGTCGACAACACCTTCGGCGCCGGCGGCTACTTCGTCCGTCCCATCGACCACGGCGCCGACATCGTCGTGCACTCGGCCACCAAGTGGATCGGCGGCCACGGCACCACCATCGGCGGCATCATCGTCGACAGCGGCAAGTTCAAGTGGGACAACGGCCGCTTCCCGCAGATGACGGAGCCCTCGGACGGCTACCACGGCCTTAAGTTCTGGGAGACCTTCGGCCACATCACCTTCATCATCCGCGCCCGCGTCGAGATCCTGCGCGACCTCGGCGCTTCCCTCAATCCCTTTGCCGCCCAGCAGCTGCTCATCGGCATCGAGACGCTGTCCCTCCGCGCCGAGCGCCACGCCCAGAACGCCCTCGCCCTCGCCAAATGGCTCGAGGCCAGCGACTATGTCAGCTGGGTCTCGTACCCGGGCCTCGATAGCCACCCGTACCACGAGACGGCCAAGAAATATCTCAAGCGCGGCTTCGGAGGCGTCCTCAGCTTCGGCGTCAAGGGCGGTGGCGAGGCCGGAAGCCAGGTCGTCGATGGCTTCAAGCTGATTTCCAACCTCGCCAACGTCGGCGATTCCAAGACCCTGGCCATTCAGTGAGTTTTTTTCGTAAAGTCTCGAAACGTCCTGCCAGAAATGACTAATGCGTGTGTAAGTCCCTGGACTACGACCCACGCGCAGCTCTCAGACGAGGAGAAGACCAGCTCCGGCGTCAGCGAGGTAAGTTATCCTCCCCTTTCCCTTCGGAAATGTTACCCCATTATTCACACCGTGAACTAACCCCTACGCTCAATCAGGACCTAATTCGCATCTCTGTCGGCACGGAGCACATTGACGACATCATTGCCGACTTTGAGCAGTCCTTCAAGAACGCCGCCGCCGCCACGAAAGACGGCAAGCCCGCTACCGCCGCCGAGACCAAAAAGGACGATGCGCCGCTGGCGCCGTAAGCGTGCCGTTACAAGAAGCAGTGCTTGACGGAGGATGGGAATTGGATACCCAGTGTTTTGTCTAGGATGACGGGGGAAAACAAAAAGCTTAGCGTGACTGGATTGATTTGTATGAGAAGAAATACCCGTATAAGAAGCAACATAAACCTTCATCATATGAAACTTTTCCGTCATGCCCTCATTCTACACTCGAAGATATTTCAGTGTCCGGGGACCGTTGTCCAGGTATTCGCGAGCAAAAGCTCACATATCCAATAGTTCCAGATGGCTCGACGCCATGAAAGCTTGGGAAGGTCTTCAAAGATGACCGGGCTTTAGCTGCTGACCTAAGAGAAGGGAAGGTACGAACTCCTGATTCATAAGATCAGCACACCTAGCAAATGGACTGAACCACCCCAGGCATTTGACAATCAAACGCCAAAACGCCACAAAATTCTTTAGCCCATACAGCCCCAGTGAATCAACCGAAAAATCGCTCGCAAGTGAACTGCCCAGGGTTTTTGGCAGGCGGCACGAGTTGGAGAAGGTGAAGAGGTACTTCGTCGCAGCAGCAGCAGCAAAGAATGAGAGGCACCTGGGTCCCGGCGCGCGAAACACGACGATAATCTAATCCACGGGGTCCTCGTGATTGGCCAGGAATCGTTCAAGCCAGCAACCATCCGGCTCCACCGCTGCTTTCCCACCACACCTCACATACACACTCGAACGAGCTTCATCCTAACCAACTTATCCACCTCACTTCGAAAACCCCTCCCCCAAAGCCCTCGACCCTTCCCCTCTAAACTCCCTCTTCTGTCTCCTTGGTTCTCCTCCTCCTTCTCTGCCCAACCCATAAACCGCTCGGTCTCCGACAACTCCAACTCAACTCAGCTCAATTACCGAACCAGAACCAAACCAAAAACCACTCCAAAGATGCGCCTCCAATCCCTCCTCACCCTCCCGACCGCCCTTGCTGCCTCCCTGACCCTCCAGATCCCCTCCTCGGCGGCCCTCCCGAACCCCTACACCCTCCCGCCCTCGACCCGCGCGACCCTTTCGGCCCTGAGCTCCTCCTTCACAGCGCCGCTGTCCGTCAGGAACACCTTTGACTTCCACAACGTAACGGCGCCGGGCTCGTACCTGGTCGACGTGCACTGCGCGACGCACGCTTTCGCGCCCCTGCGCCTCGACGTCGCCGCCGACGGCACCCTGGCGGCCTGGGAGACGTACCGCGGCAACGACTGGGACAACAAGGGCGAGGTGTACGCCTCCAAGGACTTCGAGGGCGGGGCCAAGGGGTTCGAGGTCAGAGTTCTGGGCGGAAAGAATTACTTTGTCGAGAGGAGCAAGTGTATGTTGTTGTTTTTCCTAACTCTGCCCCCTTAGTTCCCCAAGAGGGTGTTGAGGGTGGCCTTGAGCAGGCTCGGAATGAGCTGCTAACAAGAACTCGCAGTCTCCGTCTTTACGATCCTGAAGAACCCCATGATTCTCCTCGGCCTGGTCAGCATGGGTATCTTCATCGGAATGCCATACCTCATGGACAACAGTAAGTCTCCCTAATCACCCCTGACGAGTAGATAATTGACGGGCAACCCGCGCAGTGGACCCCGAGATGCGCGCGGAATTCGAAGAGCGTCAGAAGAGCAACCCGATGAACTCCCTCCTCGGTGGCGGCGGAGCCCAGCCCGGTGCTAATCCCATGGGCAACTTCGACATGGCCGCCTTCCTGGCTGGGTCCAGCGGCAACAAGAATGAGGGCTCTGGCTCTTCGAGTGCTGGCGGGAATGGCAAGAAGGAGAAGGGCGTGCGGAGGTGAGAGGAGATTGACGGGGTCAGGTGCCACCAATAGAGAGCGTTGAAAAAAACAGCTTTCGAGCGCTATCCACAGCTTGAAAAAGGAGCTGGGGACTCAGACATTCATTTTCCTGATACATATTTCAATACCTACGGCTCTGCCTGCCTGAGTTAATATGCTGTACGCGGGAACTCACTAATTGCTTGCCATGGTAAGTCGACGCATGCCAATGACAATGCGCCAATCAGTCGCTCTCGTGATGTTGGCGTCCAGTACAGACTTTGAAAGGTAATGCAAATGTTTCATCGTGAGGGCAAAACTGCTGTACCCAATAGCAGAAAACGACATATTATGAACATAAACCCATGTCTGCCATTCCGCCATGATTTTCGAGAACCAGGCCACTACTTCTTCGTGATTCCATTCGTCATAACCCAAACCCAAAAGACGCAGACATGCCATCTACTTAAAAGTCGCCTCCGAAGTCGTCGCCACCTCCAAAGTCATCACCGCCGCCAAAATCGTCGTTATTGTTCCCGTCATCTGCGGTAGACTGTCAGTACCCACGCTGAGAAAGGTCAGCACATCGAATGACTCACTGTATCCCTCAGCATACGCCTCTTGCTGCTCATCATTAATGTGGTCCGCAATAAGCGCACCACCAAGCAAACCAGCACCCGCACCGAGCGCCATGCCGCCCGCCATGCCCATGCCACCACCGCCGGGCTTCCTACCCCCACCCATCATCTGTCCGCGGCCGAAACCGCCTCCATAACCGCCCTGCTGGGGATATCCCCCGTAGCCTCCGCCATACCCGGGTTGCTGGGGCGGGTAGTAGCCCTGCTGCGGCGGGTAGCCCTGCTGTGGGTAACCCCCGTACTGCGGCTGTTGCGGGTATCCTCCGTACTGCGGCTGCGCGGGGGGATAGCCACCGCCGTATTGCTGGTGATTGCTGCCGCTGGCCTTGGCCTTGCCTAGCAATTTGCCCAAGAAGCCGCCGCTGCTCTTCCCGCGGTCCTGGGCTCGGGGTGGCAATTGCTCCGGGAACGGGCTTTGGGGCTGTTGATGCTGCTGCTGTTGCAGGTTGTAGCCGGGTGGCATGGGGGAGTGCGAGCCGCGCTGGCGCTGGTCCTCTTCGTCCTGGAGCTGGCGGGCCAAGCGCTCATCTTCGCTCATCGTGTTGGAGGGTCCGCCGGGTTGAGGGGTCGCGCTGTGATTTTCGTACGGGTTCGGCTTGGCGTCGACGGGAGTCGTCGGACCGTGATCGCCGGGTCGCGGCGCGTAGCCCGGAGGGGGGCCGCCCGGGTGATCATGGTCGCCCGGGGGAGGCGGAGGAGGCAGGGCTGGTTCTGTGGGCTTTTCCCATTGGGATTGCTTCGTGTGGAGGTTTACGTAGAACCTTGGGTAGTGGTTGTTAGCTCGTCTCATTCGCAACATAAGAGAAGGGCGCATTGTTGTTATACCATTCTGTGTACTGGTCGTTCCAGCGGGCGATCCAGCCGGGAGGGACCTCGGGAGCCTTGGGAGGCGGGGGGCCGGCTGGGGGAGCGAAATCGTCGGCCATGTGTAGTGACGTCGAGAAGTGGTGTGTTTTTTTGCGATTTGTTAAGGAATCGGTAAGTTGAGTGGACGTCGTTCGCGTCGGGAAGTAAAGCAAAGTGCACAAATGAGCTACTAGGTAGCTTATGGACAAAACAGACTTTCTAGCTCTTAAGCTTCTTGGGAACGGGGAGGGTTTTGTTGAAAAAGGGAAGGAAAAGCTAAGGTGTCAAGTGTCAGGTTTGGGCTGCGGCGCAGGAGGAGGAGAAGGAGCCGGGATTACGTCTTTCAGTCTGAAGTAGGTACCTACGGTACTACCGAGGCACCTGTCTGTTCTCACCTACCTAGAGTGGTGAACCAATGGACAATTCCCGCCGGTACCGGTTCAGCACATCTTTCCTTCCTGTGCTATAGCAAATTACGGAGCTAAAAAAACAACTCCTGGTAACTTCTGGAACGGAAAGTCGGAAGAACGGCAATGGAGCTGCTAGGGTTCCTACGACGGTGGTAGTGGTGGTGGCCAGAGAGGCACCCTGAGCTCATCGGAAGCCATGCGGCCTCTCTGCAACTGATTTTAATTCCCCTACTGCGGTACTAGTTCCGAACCTGCGTTCTTCCTCTCGGATTCTGGAAGCCTGCTCGTTGTTCTCACTGCCCATCATAAACCAAATGCTCCAGCTACGTCTTTACGTGAGCTCTTGGCTACATCATGCAGCGTGATGCGAGATGCGAACTGTGAACTGCAGACACAGCCCCTCTTCCGCTACTGCGGTAGAAACAATTCCGCTCCACTTACCTAGCCATTTGCCCCTCATTGGACGCCCCTTGGCCAGCTTTCCCACTCCCTTTTCCGCTGACCCCTTCGCTTGCAGCTCAACTCGCCTGACGGGCAGCTTGCTGCTGTCGCCGCTGCTGAAATTTCCCACAGAGAACCGGGACGCCGGAGAGCCGGCAAGGGACGTCAAAAGTCATTGCAATGTACCACCACACAGAAGCGTCGCGTGGATGATACCTGCGATGACATCACCTTTCAGACCCTGCCCCCAATGCTCGACTGGAAACGGGCCGTCTCCACAGTGGGGATCCGCGAGTTTGAAAACCTCCCTCCGCTCCCAGCCAAAGCCAAGCTCACTCAATGCTGACAGCACTTCACATCCATCCACTTCGGGGGCGAAGAAGCCACACAAAAAAAGAAAAAGAAAAAAAAGAAAGGCCATCACACGGAATGAGTGCTGTGGCTGTGGCTGGGGCACGATTTAGAGACTCCAATCTGTAGCAAGGCTCCTCTGGCTTAGACTCACAAGTGGCGACGTCCAAAAACAGATCAGCCAAAATGTCCAGATGACATCGTACATCGTACTCGCGTGGTGGTGCACATCATATAACAAGCATTTTCGGGTCTTGATGCTCCTTTATCACCGAACATCCTCGAGTCCGTGGGATACCTCATACCTCACGGTACCATACCTACTTGCGAGCTCACACCTTGCTCCGCCCTCTGCGCGTATTCATCTAACGTTTCCGCAGTCATACAGCCACACCGGGCGGTTTGCTTGGCGCCCGGTGATTGCGAATGCATTGTGGCGCAGTTCTCTCCTCTCTCCTCTCTCTCTCTCTCTCTCTCTCTCTCTCTGTGTGCCATTCAACACCAAGAACGGCTTCTGTGTACTCAACTGCAACATTTCATAGTAAACCTGGAGGTCCATTGATGATGTGCTACTAGCGCAAAAGCAGATAATCAACCCTGTCTGCATCCAGACCAATCTATCCCATCTAACCCTGCTACTTCGAGAAATCAAAAGGGGACTTCACTCGTCTTAGCGGTACAATCTTCGCGAATACTCTCAAAGTAATATACACAACAATCTCTAAGGCAGGTCCCGTTCGTCCCGCCTATTCCTCTCGCCAAACAGGTAGGCAGCCTCCATGCAGTAAGCCCCGCCTCCGCTGGCCATCCGTCGCTCGCTGCCGTAGCAAATGACCACCGCATCCAAGATACCGCTGAGAATACCTTCCATGGCGCCCATAACCGAAAAACCAATGAAAGTGGCAACCAAGCCAACCACATATGCATACGCCGAGCCCCGAACCCCAACCCCGTCCGGCAACGCGACCCTGAGCTGCTTCGCCGTGATCACCCAGCCCGCAAAACCAAGTGCCGTGGCCATAATGAACCGTGTCGCGTATAAAAGCATCTTTGCTAATCGATAAGGAAGTAAAGGAGAGTGACTAGACCGCCGCGAACTGAACACTTGCGGTGTCAGGGTTGTCGTGGGCCGCTGCGGTGAGATGAAATCCATTTGGCTCAGTCCGCGAGCAGCCGTATGGAGATTCTGCGAGTGAATCGCACCGTACGTGATAGTCAACGGATTCGTCAGCGCCGCGATGGGTGTCGGGATCCACATCGCTGCCACGTGTTGGAGGATGTTGGCCATTCTCCGAGGCAGCACGAGGAGAGGCGCCCGAATCAGCAGCGCCAAAAGCGTGGACTCGCAGATGCTTCCAAAGATGGTTGTCGACGCGTGGGTGAGCGCCGCCGATACTATCTCAGCGGACGTGGGAGCAGGCGCCGCATTGCGGTGGAAGTACCATTGAGATACCGTGGCAGCTGTAGTGGCTCTCTGCACTGCGTTGATGACCCCGATGGTCCACATGTACATCAAGACGAACCAGATCCCAAGCCACCAGCTGTAGACGCCGATGATGAACTTGGCAAGTCTCGTGGAGAAGTAGCCACCTAAGAAGATCCTCGAAAACATCCACATCCAAACCCACGTCCAAGTCACGATGACGGCGAGACTGGCGAAACCAAGAGCCATCAGTGCACCGTTCGCTGCAAGAATTCGAGTCGAGAACTCAAGGATTTCGATGGCCTGCCGGATGGCGTAGCGACCTTTCCAAGCTAGGTATACCCAAGCAACAGCCGAAATGGCTGGAGCCAGAGCAGCCCACCGCATAGCCCGATCCTGAAGACTCGCTCCATGTGTTGAGCCTTCATAGCTGGAGATGAAGGGATATAGTGAGAATGAGAACATGATGATGGGCATCGCAACGAGGATCAGCATCGCGAGAGGGCGGGCGAATGAGCGGAGCGCTGCGAGCCACACGAGGGACACGATGATCGATACGAGTGTGTCGACTGCCAGCATGTGGAAGGACGATTGTAACGTGGTATAAATGGTGTCGCCCCAGCCCTTCTTAGGTGTCCCGGTGTGCAACCAGACCAACACAAACGTAGATATCAAACCCGCTAAGGCGATCAAGAATATCCAGGCAAAAAAGGGGTCGCACTTGAATAATTCTCCTTCCACAAGAGGAACTGTGGCCGGCATCGTCTCGTCGTCGGAGCTCGCTCTTCGAGCCTCGTCGAATTCGTTCTCCGTGGTAGCTTCCCTCCTTAGCTGGACCTTACGATCGCCGGACCTGGGCTGAAACTTCTGGAAAGGGGCCGGACTGGAGTCTGTCACCTCGTTCAACAAGGACGCTGACGGGTCATCTTCTTGAATCTGAGAGTCCAGTCCGATATCCACCATCTTGGGATTCGTGTCCGAACCGCGGTCGGAGCCTTCGCGTGGGATGTCCTCCGCCTCTTCATCTATGACATCCCGTCCGCGGTTTCGCCCATTAAAGCTCCGCGCCCCGTTCCAACTGCTGCGGATGCCCCTCCGCAGGCCTCTATCCTGATACCTCTGCCCAGGCGTCTCGCTGCTCTGTTCAAAAGACCCGCGGCTAGCGTCCGGTTCCGTCTCGGAGCTCTCTGCCATCTTGCTCGCGGCCGCTACGCGTCGCGACATGTGCAGGGCGGCCATATCCGCGGCCTCACGATCCCTCTCGTCCTCGTCATCTTCCTCCATGTACTCGTCGAGCGTGCTGTGGAACAGCGGCGCATCCTGGGCGGCGGACATGCGAGAGGCGAAACCTAACTGCCCGAAGCGCGAAGCCCCTCCGGGTTGGTAAGGGTTCCCGCCGTACCCTCTCCCGAGAAAAGACCGCCCGCCATGTCGTGAAGGCCGTGATGACCAGTCGTTCGGATGTCGTGGTGGGTAATCGTTGCCTTCGTTTTGGCCCGCGAAATTGGACAGTCGGGACTGTGACTGCGCCAGGAACCTGGACGCATCTTCGGGGGACGAAGCCATCAGTTCACCGTCACAGAGCGCAGAAGGAGCGGTGGACAAAGGAACCTACATTCCGAGAACATGATGCTATCGTTAGCGAGGACCTCGTCCCCTCAGGGAATTTGCGTGCTCTCCGGTCGATCGGGACGCGGGACGATAGGTAAATAAGGCCGACTATCTAAGGCGGGAGAATGACGATAACGGACAAAGAGTCAAGGATTGGAATGTTCGGGGTGCAGGCGGTAAAGACTATTGGTATACGCAAACAGAACAGGCTATGAAAATAGCAACGGGTACGACGGTTATAGACTGAAGTCGGTCACTAAGAGGATGAATAATATCCTTACAGTTCAAGCCCGTGGTGCTCGTGAGAAGGGCATCCGCACTATAGCGTCGGGGAAGATGAATCGAAGGTCATGCGGCACATGGGGATCCAAAGTGACAAGCAGGGATGTGAGTGGACCGGTGAGGGACGATGTACATGGATGGGCGGACGGGCGAGCTTGTTAGGCAGCGCGGACGCTGATGCAGCCTAACAGTGGCACACAGATAGCACACGACACCGACACCATCGACGCCAGAGTGGACCGCCTTCTTCGCGGGTACCTCGCTCGCTAACAGTCCATCCACTCAAAACGTCAGTTCCTCGGCGGAAGGAGCGTGGGATGCACCCACTGCCGGCACTAATCGGCCTGAGCAACACCTCAGCAGGCATCTCAAAGGTTAGCGCATCCTAGGGGCCACTTGCTATTAACCTATGCTGTTTTTACTATACCTCCATAAGGGTTAAAACGTTAGCGTTATCCTATGCTAACTATCTTAAGTATAATATTTAAAGTCCCCTTTACTTACTTAATAATTAGTAATTATAAAGATATTATGAGGGGCTAGCCCGGGTTTGTTCAACTTAGGGGTGCCTTAAGAATAGTAATCTAAGCTAAGGAAGGGAAGTTTTCTAGGAAGTCCCTATGCAATAGAAAAGCGGATATAGGGCGAATATTAAGCGAGAGCAGTCGTTAAGGGCAGAATTCTTAGGGTCTATAGCACCGCCTAGACGCCAGCAGTAGCGTAGCCCGTAACAGATATTATATAATAAAATTCTCTAGGCTTTAGGTATTATACTTATATCCCTTCTACTTAATATTCTATTATTATAGCGCTGGTTTAGACCTACCTGAATTTCGGGTCACGTGATCGCTAAGTCACGTGATCTCTAGGCGAGCTCTTAGCCTTCCGGGGCTACGCTAGCTTATAGAGAGACTTTCCTCTTTTTAAATATAGAATCTACTTAATATAGTATAATTAAAGTATATTAGCCTTTGGTTATTTACTATTTATAATACTATTCTATATTTATCTATCTATTCTCTAGAGATAGAAGTAATTAACGACTATTCTAACCCTATTAATTAATTAATATAAGTATAGTACCTAACTAAGCACTAAGCTGACTAATTCATACTAACTAAGTAACTAAAATTAATTTACTCCCCTTCTATTTTATTACTAATATCACGGCGCTAGGCGTGCGTACTTAAGTGCACCTGCATTTAGAGCCCTTTGTTCTGAATATCCTATACCTTTTGCGCTGCAACTGCGTAGCGCAGGGGAAAACGTCTGAAGGGTAGCTGCACCCTTAAGCCCAAAGGGCCCGCACGTGACATTACATTCAGAACTTCCCTAGGGTCACACGTTCAAATCACGCCTAGCGCGCGCGCTACATACTGCAATTTAACATAGGCTTATAGGGTCCCTATAGCACGTTAGCCTCAGGGACCCTAGGGTTATAGGCTTAAGTGCGCGCGCAGCGTGGCAGGGCATACCTAGCATCCCAGCTACTATAAGTAGGCAGTAGCAGATAATTGCAGTAGTAATAGGGGGGGGGATATCACGGCGCTAGGCGTGCGTACTTAAGTGCAGCTGCATTTAGAGCCCTTTGTTCTGAATATCCTGTACCTTTTGCGCTGTGACTACATGGCGCAGGGGAAAACGTCTGAAGGGTAGCTGCGCCCTTAAGCCCAAAGGGCCCGCACGTGATACTAATATATTAAATAAGCTATAACTAGCTAGCTATAGTTATAAAGCTATAACTATACTTATACTTAATATTAGAAAGCTCCTAGAGCTTTATATTAGAACCCTTTAATACTAATATACTATGCTACCTAACTATAATACCCCACTATATAAGAACTCAAAAGTCTTTAACCTAAGTAAGCCTATATAAGAATAGCTTATTAAAGGCTATTTATAGACCTTAATATAGAGAGATATAAGAGCCTAGCTTAGAGCGCTATTACTAGATTATAAAAGTGTGAGGGGCTAGCCCGGGGTTTGTTCAACTTAGGGGTGCCTCAATTATAGTAATCTAAGCTAAGGAAGGGAAGTTTCTAGGAAGTTCCCTATGCAATAGAAAAGCGGATATAGGGCGAAGATTAAGCAAGAGCGGTTATTAAGGGCAGAATTCTTAGGGTCTATAGCACTACCTAGACGTTAGTAGTAGCATAGCCTATAATACATACCCCCCCCCTTTTCTAGCCCTCACGTGAGTTATAGGTTTAAGCATAGGCTAAGGGTAGTTAGCATAGGCTAAAAGCTAGTCTAGAGCGATATTAATCTAAGCTATTAGCTACTCTATACTCTATAAGTAAATAATTATAATAATATGATTTTTTATACCCCTAGTTTGCTTCCTCTTTTTTCCTCCTCCTATTAACCTATATAAGTATAAGTTAACTAATTAATTATAATATTATCTTAGCTAATAAGTTATCGTTTTAGCAGCGTTTTTAGCATGCTCTTAGTCTATATTAGTATAAGTTTATTATATTTAAACCCCTATTAATTAATAACTTATATAGATCTAATTAATCTATTCCCCTCGCCTCTATAATAGCACCCCTTATAAGTTACTACCTGCCCTTTCTCTATTATTTTGCTATAATTAATCCTATATAGCCCCTTCTTAACTTAGATAAGGAGATAGAATCTCCTCCTCCTATTAAGGGCCTACCCTCTAACTACTCTACCTCTACTAGCCTCTCTAACTATAAGGAGACTACTCCTAATAACTTTGAACTTATAGATAACCCCTTCTATACCCTAGCTAGCTAGGAGCTATATAAGTACCTTAACTAGCCCCTTCCTATATATCCTATTACCTAGGAGCCCCTTATAATATATTATCTTCTACTTATTTAATATTCTTCTAATATTCTACTAAGATCCCTACCTATACTAGCTTATCTTTAGTAGTATCCCCTAGGATAAGACCAAGGGACTTCTTTATAAGATCCCTTGCCTAAAGTATATATCTATTATAGCTAAGGCTAAGAAGCTTAGTAATATTATAATATATTATAATATTATTAAGCAGGGTATGCTATTCTATTGCTCTTTAACTATTATAAGACTAACTATATTATAAGTAATATTATTTATTATATCTATTATTCTAATAAAGCTATTAAGTCTACTTATATTAATATAGGTATTACTTCCTTACTATTCCTTCTCTATAGTACTAATATTCTACTAGAGCAACCCTAGTATAGTCTACTACTAGGAGGAGTTTACTTCTCTTAGCTAGGACTACCTTACTTACTATAGCCTTAATAAGAGGACCTTAATAAGTCTCTATTATCCCTATATTTTAGGGTTATTACTAATAGTTATAACTTCTTATATAGATTAAGGCTTATATAGAGCTCCTTTATACTACTTCTATCTAGAACTACGAGGTCTATACTTATATTATTATAAAGCGCGCTACTAAGGCTGCTATTAAGTTAGATACCTCCCCTATACCCTCTACTAGTTCTCTAGCTGCTCTTATCCTTAATACCTCTATTATTACTACTATCTTACTTTCCCTCTTAGTTAAGCTTAATAAGGTATAGCTATATTACCTTACCTAGGCTTACCTAGATATAGCTAAGATCTTTTATAAGATTTATCTTATTCCTGCCTTTCTCTTATTCCTAATAATCTAACTCCTTTTCTTAGCTTATTAATATTATTACTATTACTTATAAAGAATAAGAAGAGTAAGGGGTTATCTTCCTAGATCTATAGTTTCTACTTGCTTATTATCTGCTTATTTAGGGCCTATTTTAATCTTATTTTACCTCTCTATAGCCTTATATTATAATAGAGTCTCTTATTTCTATTTACTCCTCTAATTATAAATTACCTAGCTACTATCCCTCTATCCTACCCCTATTTATTAACTACTACCTAGCTTATAGTATAGTATACTAGGGGTTATTATTATTCTTATCTATTAAGCTATACTTTTCTTTATATATATCTACTACCTAGCTATCTTAAAATAATTATAAGAGCTCCTAGGTAGGCTAACTATATCCTATCTATTTAACTAATAACTTATAACGCCTACCCCTATTAATATGCTTTTAGTATATAGCTAGAATAGACTTAACTTCCTATTTATCCTCTCTATTTTTAAAAATTAGAAGTAATTAGGGATTATTAACTTCTTAGCCTAGGAGGGGGTTATTTATAGCATAGTATAGCAGGCTAATATAAAATTAGTTATAGACCTTATCTAGAATATTTAACTTAACTATAGTTAGTAAGATTACTCTAGTTACTTTATACTTTAGGTATAGCTAATCTAACTTCTTATAGGGTCTCTCTATATAGAAGTTAGCTAGTAATAGCTAGACCTTATTACCTATTTTATCACATTCTACTTATATCCTTTTACTATTTACTAATTATTCTATTATTTATTAGGCTATAGTAATAGCTACTTAGGCTAACTCTATAATTAACTTTAGTTTACTAATAAACTTATTAGTAGCTAACTCGCATGAGTTTAATAGCTCTAGCGCAGGCTATACTACCAATACTAGGTTAATATAATATCTATAAGTAAAGAAGAATAAGCTTACTCCTATTATAGCTATATTATAGCTATTAATTGCTAGTTAAATAGAGGGTAAGTAAACCTCCTAGTTATCCTAGGTGAACTTAACTATAATCCATAGGACTACCTAGATCTCTTAATTAAAACGTTCTATTACTCTATCTATCTATAGGTAAAAGGCAGTGCTTAAATATTATTCGATCTTTATAAGCATATAGAACTATCGCTAGAACTAACTTATCTAATTACTACCCCTATTACTAATAATTAACTTTAGTATACTATAGAATTAGTAGTAATAGTTTATAAAGTATTCTATATATATTTCTATATCTATTAAAGGCATCCCTTCTAGGGTTATTATCTTAGAGAGCTTATTAACTATTACCTAGAAGTATCTAGACCCAATTTTTACTATATATAGGAGGTCTATAATAAAATCCATAGCAAGATCGCAATATAGCTATTCTACTACTAGCAAAGGTTAAAGAAGCCTGCGTTTTACTTATTGCTAAATTATTCTATACCTATAGCTATTATAGTTTCTTATAAACTAGCAGACTATAGAGGATTGCCCTAGCTAGAAGTATTGCTAAGCTAGGATAGCTAGGGTATTATTCTAACTAGGGTAGCCTATTATTACTAAGTTATAATACTTCTAAATTAACTATATTTAAAGCACGTTCTAAGGGTAGTTTTTATCTATTAATCCTAGTATCTAGATCTAGTCTCTAAATATTAATTAGCTAAGGGTATTAACGCTATACTTAGCAATCTATAGTTTTAGGCCTAGCTAGGGAGGGAAGCTTGAGTTACCCCTTTTTACTATAGAATAAGCCCCTTAGTACTAGTTATTTTCTACTTGCGCTTTATTCTATATATATTTAAGGGCTAGATCTTTAAATACTATTATAATAAGGGCTTTAACTATTACTACCCTCCTTACCTTACTAGGGTAGAGTTAGGGATTATTTATATTACCCTCCCTTTCTCTTATTTATCCTCTTATCCTTTTAGGGTATCCTATTTATAGCATAAGAGCATATTAGATATAGCTACTAGGCGACTAGGTTAATATTCTAAGTAGAAATTATACTTTAATAACTACTCTGCCTAGCAACTTTAGCATTTTATTAAATATTATTTTTATATAAAGTATTCGAGGCCCTTATAGTTAATAAGGACCTTAAACCTAGGGTAGCTTCTTAGCTTAGCATCCTATATGCTTAAATAAGTAATTACTACTAATAGCTCCTTATTATAGATTAGGTAGTTATATTAGGTAGGGGTTAGCCTCTATAAGTAGAAAGCAATAGGATAGCGCTATCCTTATATATCTTCTTAAGTTAGCACCCCCCCTAAAGCAAACCCTAAGTAGTCTATCTTAATAATAATTAGGGCTTATAGGTTGAAATAGTATAATACTAGTATAGTTTAGAAGTAGTATTTAAGCGCTTAGAACGTATCTTCTTATTCCTTACTCTAGATAAATAGCGCTCCCTTCTTTATTAGGAGGGTAAGGAGCTTTATAACCCCTAAGTACTCTAATATAAATATTTAGTAGTAGTTAGCAAACCCTAGGAAACTTTATAATCCTTTTACTAAAATAAGCGCTTCCTATTTAATAATTACTTATACTTTCTCTATATTATAAGTAATACCCTCGCCTACCTTTAGGATAAATCTTATATACTTTATTATTTTTATAGAGAACTTATACTTTGCTAGGTTAAAGTTAAGACTAGCCTCTTAGAGAGCCTAGAGAACCTTATGCACCTCCTGCTTATACTCTGCTCGGGAGCTGCTATTATAAACTAATATATTATTAATATATATTATTATAAAATTATTAAGGAACTCCTAGAGCGTGCTTTTAATATATTATTAGAACGTTATAGGGGCTCTGCTTAATCCGAATAGATAGACTAGCTACTTAAAGAGCCTATATTATATATAAAAGGTAGTCTTTTCCTAGTGCCCTTCTATTATATAAATCTTATAGAAAACTATTACTATATCTAGTTTAATATACTACTTTGCTAAACTAACCCTCTAGAAGGTCTCCTAGATTAGAGGTAGAAGGTAGTAGTCTCGCTTTATAATTATATTTAACGCTTAGTAGTTATAATAAAACTATAATCCTCTGCTAGGCTTCTTAATAAAAAGTATAGGTATGCTAGTAGGAAACTTACTTACTTAAATAAAGCCTTTATTAAATAGGTCTATAAGTATCTTTTTTAATACTAATAACTCTTCTCTTAATATACTATAGAGGGGTCCCTAGGGTAAGGGCGCCTCTTAGCTAGAGGTATTATACTTGAGGTAGATTTTATAATCTATATTAGGATAACTTAGAGGTAGGGGGTATAACTTAGCTAGCTTAAAAAGCTCTATAAATTCATTATAAATATATTATAATAGTTTCTCTAAATAGTCTTCTAGTTTCTTTATCTTAAGCGCTTTTTTAATATTCCTTAGGCTTACTACTTATATTCCTACTTCTAACCTAGATAGCTAACTCTCGCTAACCTTCTAGTAGATTACTATAAGTAAGGTAGTATTAAATTAGTAAGCTTCCTAGATCTCCCTCACTCTCTAGGGTTCTTCCTATCCTTAAAGGGTAATAATAACCCCTGCTTTCTTATAGTATACCTGCTTCTCTATTATATTATAAATAATATGATTTTATTCTATTTATAGCTTCCTTAAGAAGAGGTTAATATCTAGTCTTTTTACTATATAAGTAAAGAGTTACTATATATAGCTTCTAATCTCAAGATATAATATAGCTATGCCTTTTGCTATAGCTTAAGCTAAGTTATTAGCAAAGCCTTGTAATTACTACGCTTAGTAGTTAATATATAGTAAATAGAAGTAGTAGGCATACTAGTAGTCTACTATTATATAGATATTATATCTATAGTCTATTAAAGTATTAGTAGGAGTGCCTTTATTAACTCTAACTACTAATATTATAAAAGGCTTGCTTATACTACGTTTTAACTAGAACTATTCCTAATTAGCCTATTCTTCCTCTATTATCCCTAATACCTAAACTTATACTAGGGTTATTTATTTCCTAAGTTAGAAGGGTCCTCTTTACTTTTAACCTCTCTTAAGTCTAAATATATTATTTCTTTAATAGCTTTTATTACTCTAAGACTATTTTTTAACTTCTTAGCTTTCTAGTAATCCCTTTATAAGTAATTAATTTAGTTATATTTAAAATAGTAGTATATTTCCTTATTAGGACCTTTACTTACGCCCTTGCGCGAGGCGCGTACTAACCCTATTATCCTAGTATCCCTATCTATATCTACTCTAGCGGGTAATGCTCTTAATCTAAAAGTTATAAGCTAGTATAGAACGTTAGGAATACGATATAATCCTTCTAGCTTCTATATAATATCTTATATAAAGCTAATATATTTAGTATTCTTATAGGGGGTTAGGTAGTTAACTAGATAGTTAAGGAGCTTATAAGATAATACCCTGCGCAGGTAGTTAATCTAGATACTATCTAGCTATATTACGCTACCTACTTCTATAATAATATATTTTAAATAGGGTAGGAACGAGGCAAAGGCTTTATTATGCTTTATTTAAAGCTCTAAGAGTCTTCTAAGAGCCTTGCTTTTAATATTAGGGTTATTATAAGTATAGTCTAGGTATACTAAGAAGGTATCTAGCTTAAATAAGCTATTACTACCCCCTAAGCTATAGAAGGCTATAACTACTAGCTGTACTTTAGGTTCTAGATAGGAGTTAATAAGATACTAGGCCTCCTAATTACTCAGGTAGAAGGCCTAGTCTATCCTAACTTTAGTATATATCTATTATACCTATATAGTATACTTATTATAGTTTCCTCTAAACTTAGGGGGGTTAAGAAGGGGTTTTAATTACTAAGCGCTACTTGCTTCCTAGGTAATCTCTAGCTATAGGGTTAGTATTAGTAATACTAGGGTATAGCTACCTGCTATATCTCACTAGAGCTCTATAGTTAGCTTATTATTAGGCTACTATATAGTTATTAGGATATTAAGTTAGTTACTAAGCTTATTAATCGCTATATAGATTACTTTAAACGCTTCCTTACCTATTAGTAGCACTTCTAGACTAGCTACTATAGGCGTAGTAGGTTCTATTTTCTACTTACTATCTATCGCGCTATATAACTAGTAAGGTAAGCATAGAGAGAGAGCTTAGATATATAAGGGGCTAGCCTGGGGTTTATTTAACTTAGGGGTGCCTTAATTATAATAATCTAAGCTAAGGAAGAGAAGTTTCTAGGAAGTTCCCTATATAATAGAAAAGCGGATATAGGGCGAATGTTAAGCGAGAGCAGTTGTCAAGGGCAGAATTCTTAGGGTCTGCAGCACTGCCCAGACGTCAGCAGTGGCGTAGCCCGTAACAAAAAGTTCCTTAACCTCCTCCTTATTAATTATAATTACTTAGATAAAGGTTAGAAAGTTACTCTTACCCTTAATAATATAATATAGTTATTTTAAAATAACTCTAACTTAACCTTTATTTAGATTTAAGACTAGCTTATAAAGAGAGCTACTTAGTATATTAAGTCTTAAGCTTCATATACTAGATATCCTATTATAAGTGATAAGCTTTATATACTTTATAATATTACTTTCTACTTAGAATATAAGAATTAAGAGCTCTAGGGGTATTTAAATATTACTTATAATACTAATAATAATATTAAATAATCTATTATATTTAAATACTACTAAGAAGAGTATAATTAGGCGTAATATAATATTACTAGTATTACTAAGGAGTAAGATAAAATAAGAGATATTAATAAAGCTTTACTCTAGCGTTTTTAATATAATAAAACTATTACTCCTCCCCTAGTAAACCCTCCCTCTAGTAATTATAATATTATATTTTAAGTAATTCTTAACTAAATAATATATCTCAAGAGTTAAATTTATTCTAATTTACTCTTATTAACTATTAGTAATAATAATACCTAGATTATTAAAATATCTAAGGTTTCTATTTTTATAAGTATTAAGAGTATTAATCCTAAGTACCTAAAGTTTAATGTCTAGCTTTTTTATATTAAAATATACCTTAATAATAGAGATTATTATAATAAATCCTAAAACTTTAAGTATATACTCTTATACTTTAGAGAAACTACTTATAATATCTTATCCCTCCTCCTTATCATAGCGCTAGGTTAGACCTACCTAAATTTAGAATTATATAACCGCTAAGTTGTATAATCTCTAGGCGAGCCTTTAGCCTTCTAGGGCTACGCTAGCCTATAGATAGACTTTTCCCTTCTTTAATATAGAATCTACTTAATATAGCGTAATTAAAGTATACTAACTTTCGCTTATTTACTATCTATAATACTATTCTATATTCTTCTATTAATTCTCTAGAGATAGAAGTATAATATTTTAATTAAATATTACTACCCCTACTATATTAATTAATTAATATACGTATAATACCTACCTAAGCGCTAAGCTAGCTAATCTATATCCTAATTAATCTGAATTTAATTAATACCCCCCTCTCTACCTTATAATAATATACTAAATAAGACTTAACTAGCTAGGTATAGTTATAAGGCTATAATAGAGCTTATACTTAATACTAGAAGGCCCTTAGAGCCTTATATTGAGGCCTTTTAGTACTGCTATATTATATTACCTAATTATAATACCCCTCTGTATAAAGACCTAAAGGTTTTTAATTTGAACAAGCTTATATAAGAGTAGCTTATTAAAGGCCTATCTATAGACCTTAATATAAATAGATACATGAGCCTAGCTTAGAGCGCTATTATTAAATTATAGAAATTCCCTGACCTCCGTCTTATTAATTATAATTACTTAGGTAAAGGTTAGAAGATTACTCTTATATTTAATAATATAATATAGTTATTTTAAAATAACTCTAACTTAACCCTTACCTAGATCTAAGACTAGCTTATAAAGAGAGCTGCTTAGAGTACTAAGTCCTAAGCCCTTTATATTAAATATATTACTATAAGTAATAAGCTTTATATACTTTATAATACTACCTTCTATTTAAAATATAAGAATTAGAAGCTCTAGGAGTATTTAAATAATACTTATATTACTAGTAATAATACTAAATAGTTTATTATACTTAAGTGTTACCAAGAAGAATATAACTAGGCTTAATATAATATTATTACCATAATAAAAGGATAAGATAACGCAAGGGATATTAATAAAACCTTATACTAATATTTTAAATATAATATAACTACTACTCTTCCCCTAGCAAATCCTCCCTCTAGTAACTATAATACTATGCTTTAAGCAATCCTTAACTAATTATTATACCTTAAGAGTTAGATTTACTCTAGCTTACTCTTATTAATTATTAATAATAATGATACCTAAACTACTAAGATACTTAAGGTCTCTATTTCTATAAGTACTAAGAGTACTGATCCTAAGTACCTAAAGCTTAATATCTAGCTTTTTGATATTAAGATATATCTTAATAAAAGAGAGTATTATAATAAGTTCTAATACTTTAAGTATATATTCTTATACCTTAGAGGAACTACTTATAATATCTTATCCCCCCTCCTCTTAAGTAACCTGCTTTAAATTACTATGATAAAATAGCTTATTAATAAGCTAAAAGGTATCTTTATTAACTTAGTTTTATATAATAAGGCTTAGATAAAGCTTAATATCTTTATTACTTTATTTAAAGATATCTAGATTAAAGAAGCTATATTTACTAAACTTACTTATAAAGCTAAGCTCCTAGAGTCTTAGTAGTACTAGAAGTTCTATAAGAAACTACCTGCCTCTCTTTAGAACTAGTATTCTATTTATTATATGAATAACACCCTTAACTTCTAAGATTATATTACTTAGATCTATATTATAGCTTATATTATGATACCTTCTAATAACTACCTAGCTAACTAAACTACTATGTAAAGCTCTACTCTAGTAGCTTATATTAAACTTTCTAATAGAGGAAAACCCTATATATAAGCTTATACTAACTAGGACTAAATCCCTAAGGCTTTATATAAGAAGCTCTATAACTAGGGCGCTTATTTTATTTATAATAAAACTAGCTATATCTTATAAGATTACCCCTACAAAAAGCCTAGAGCTATTATAAGTATTACTAAGCTTATTAAAACTATTAATAATAACTTAGAGCTAGTAAAAAGCTAGAGCCCCTAGTAAAGGCAAACTCCCTACTAGGAGAGAATTAAAGAGATTAGTAATTAGTAATAATATCTATTAAATTATAATAACTAATTAGTAATAATATCTATTAAATTATAATAACTAATTAGTAATAAACTACTAGACAAAGAGTGTGTTTTTAATTTATAATAAATATAATATTTAATTTAGAGGCCTTTTTAATACTAGGGTGAATAGCTATACTTTTATAAATACTCATACAACCCCTTTACTAAGGGATTTTTATTATATTAAATATGATAAGTTATAGCGCTTTATCCTAGCTACTAGATTAAATAGAGAGCTATTAGATGTTATAACTAAAGGTATGAATTATTTATATATAAATAGACTATTAAGAATTAATATAAATACCCCTCTTCTAACTTAATCTAAGGAGGTATAACCTTATTCTTAGCTACTTATAATTTAATTACTATAATATTAGTATAGATATATACTATGAGCGCTTATACTAGCCTAGTAATACCCCTATAGCTTAAGACCTCTTTTAAATAATTATATAAGATACTAAGGACCTCCTTTAACTTATTAAAATTAATATTAAGTATTAACTTAGTATAAAATATTATGAAGCTATATTTAAAGCTAAGAAATAGATATATAATACTTAAAAAGCTATAGGAAGTAAGATAAAGACCCTTATAAAGATCCTATAGTGGAGCTATATACTTAAGGATTTAGGAAATAATAATAACTTATAGAAGATAGATATAGTATTAAAGGGCGTATTAACAGTTAGCTAGACCTAGTAAATACTATATTAGAAGGTTAGACCTCTTACTACTAAAGCCTAATAAGTAAAGAAGGACCTTAATATAATATTTACTAATACTATAGGTTTTAAAAGGAACCTAAAGTATACTAATATTAAATTAGGCTTTATATTATTATATAAGCTTAACCTAATAAATACTAATAAATAGGAAGTAGAAAAGAAAGGTATAAGCCCCCTAGAGGTTAATAAAGCTAAGAACTAACGCTTAATTAATAAGAGATTTCTCCTATACCTCTAGGACTAAAAAGATTACTTTAATAAAACTACTAGTAATATATTACCTCCTTATTACTCTGATAATTATTAGATTAAACTAGAGCTAAGCATAAAGGAGTAATGAACTTTCTACTTATTATATGAATAATTACTATTAGAGCTTGAGGCTATTTAATAATACTTCCTTAAGAACTTAAAAAAGGGCTTTATAATACTAAGTAATACCTTATTTACATCCCTTATATTATCTATTTCAAAAGCTAATAGCTACCTATAGTTCTATATTAACTTCTAAAAGCTAAATAAATTTACTAAGAAGGATTAGTACTTACTACCCCTAAATAATAAGATACTAAGTTAAATTAGCTAAGCTAAAGGATTTATAAAGATTAATATCTACTACGTATTCTACTAAATTTATATCTACTCTAACTTAGAAGACTTAATAACGTTTTATACCTAATATAGCTCTTATAAGTATAAAGTTCTACCCTTTAGGCTCTATAATAAGCTAGCAATATTAATAATATATAAATAATACCCTTATAGAATACCTAGATAATTTCTATATAATATATATAGATAATATCCTAGTATACTTAGAGGACCCCTTCTAGTATAAGGATTATATTAAGAAGGTCCTTAACTAGTTATACTAAATAGATATATCTCTACCTTAATATAAAAAGCGATAATATAGCTAGCCTAGAGGAAGTCTATATTAATATAAGCGCCTTAATAACTCTAGTTAATAGGAATTAGGTGCTACGCTTTGTGCGGAATCCTATATTTCAAACGATAGAACTATAGAGGATAAATGCAATAGACTTAACCTTTTAGGTAATAGAGCAGGTTATATTCGACTTCTATATCCTAGGTACTATTAGCGACGTAGAGATTAATAGCTATGTTATTATTATAGCTAGAGTTATAAATACCCTCGGAGCGAATCTTCTATTAGGAATACTATTCTATAAAGATTACGGGCTAGTTATAGACTTTAATAAGGGTATAGTTAAGTTCTGCTTAGTATATAGAATATAGTATCTAGTCTAGTTTAGGAGATAGCACCTAGTAACTAGATAAGTTAATAACGCCTATACTATAGTTATTCCCCCGTAGAGTGACGTATTCGTTATAACTAGCTTTATTAACCTCCCTAAGTTAAGCTAGCAAGGCTCTAATACTTAGCAGTTTCAATCTAGTTATATAGGTATAGTTAATATAACGGTTATAGCAGATAACCCTAAGCTTATCCTTATATGAAATATAATAGATAGGCTAATAATAATCCTAAGAGGATAGCAGCTAGGCTATATTATTCTAATAGAAGCAGAAGAGACTACTAACCTTATTAATTATATAGATATTATCACCCTTATAAGAAGAGAATCAAACTCGCGTTAGTTCTTATAATATGAATTCAATAGGGCTACGAGTAATATAACAGCTAGTATATAGTTTATAACCCCGCCTACTAAATCCAGCCTAGGGCCGCCTCGTCGAGCGGATAATATTCCATCTTATAGAATATCTAAGCTAAAAGATATCCTAGTTATATATAGCAAGAACGGAGTTAAGATCTGCAATTAGGATACGGTTTTCACTAGTAGACTTAAGGAAATCCTCGATAACTAAGACGTTTACTATAATAAGGGGATCGTACCTATACCGGATAACTAATATATATATATTAAGCTCGTTAAAGGGTAGCAAAACTAGAAGGCTATAGTAAAGCCTTACCCCCTTAGCGCTAAAGACCTCGAGGTTATTAAGAATATCTAGAATAAGATGCATACTAATAGCAAGATAGTATAGGGTAATAGGCTAATCCTAGTCGTCTATCTGCTCTTTATTATATAGCAAATAGTTAATAGTATGAAAAAAGGCAGGGTTATTATTAACCTCCGCCCTCTTAACCGAATTACTATCCTAGACGTATACCCGCTTCCCGACTAAGATAATATAATAGATGCCCTTAGAGGGAAGAAATATATAATAATATTTAACGCTACTAGGTTCTTCTACTAACTGCTAATCTACTCGAGATATTATAATAGGATAGTAGTAATAAGTCCCTGCGGTATCGAGGTTTCTAATATTATCCTTATAGGATTTAAGAACTCGCTAGCCTATACCTAGCGTTTTATAGACCGCTTCCTATATAACTACTAGCACTTTGCTTAAGTATATATCGATAATATTATTATTTTTAGTAATAGTAACGAGGACTATCTCTAGTATATTAATATTATTCTCAAGCTCTTTGAGAATAACTACCTTTATATTAGACCTAAGAAGTCCTTTATAGGGTTTCTTAAAATAAGACTCCTTAGCTATATTATAAATACTAATAGTATTAAACGAATAGAGGATAGGACTATAGCTTTTAAGAACCTCTGCTTCCTAAAAACTCTCTATAATATTAAGAGATACCTCGGAATAGCTAGATAGCTATAATGCGATATACCCTAGTATAATATTATTACGACGCTACTATAGGATAGAAAGACCCGTTTTATTGCGAAACTCTGTAATAAAAACATGCTTCCTAACGATCTATTAAAAGCAGTTCGAATAAAAAGGGTCCAAAAGGTATTATTTAAGCTAATACTAAGCGAGCAAGAGGCGTAGAATACCCTCTAGGAGAATCTCTATAACTAGGTTATAAGATATTATTATAACCTAAATAAGCCTATATTTTTTAAGGTTAATACCTATAAAGGCGGCTTTAGGCTTATAATATTCTAACTAGGTATCCTATAGAATAGTACTAATATACCTAGTAAAGATATCGCGCAAATCTATATCTAACTAGTGCTTTTTCTATCTAAGGTTATATTACCCTTAGAAAAGCGATACTTTGCTATAGAGGTAGAGGTAGTAGTAGTAGTATAGGCTATAAAAAAGCTCTATAAGCTTATGCAATCGAATAAGCACCCTATATAAATTCTCATAGATTACGCAGCTATAAAGGGAATTCTTATATATACCTTGCTATAGACTATAGACCTTAATAAGGCTAACCTGCAGCTTGCAAGCGCTGCGAACTACCTATTGCAATTCAACCTCAACGTTACCTATATACTAGGGAAGCTTAATATTATCCCCGATACCCTCTTATGCCTGCTATTGCTTATAGCCTCAGGATAAGCTAATAGGTTTGAGGATAGCGACGTTCTCGCGGAAATAACCTATAGTAATAATAATAAGGACGTAGGATTTATAAGCATAGTTAACTAGTTAGCTAAGAAGTCATAAGCCTATAGAGCAATAGGGGAGATAACTATAAGCATTTCAGAGGACTTTATTGCTAAGATTATAGATAATTATACTAATAATAGGAGGTATAGCAAAATTCTTAAATAACTCCGATCCTAGCAGAAGGAACCGAGTAAGTAGTAGTTACTATTTGATGCTACTACTAAGGAAAATAGTGCTAGAGCTGCTAGGAGAGCCCTAAAGCGCCGTCGAATAACTCCTTAGAGCCTATTACTAGAAGGGCTTATCCTTTATATAGCTACTAATAGCACCCGGAGACTCTATATCCCGCATAAGTTAGTACTTGCGATTCTCCGCCTTAGTTATAATAAAAAATACTACTTTAGCGCAGACCGTGTAATAGTAGAAATATCGACTTTTTAGTTTTATAATAAGAAGTCGCTTATATAACGATATATCGCTTATTATAACTAGTATAAAGAGAACTAAATCGACCGCTAAAGGCTACTAGGATAGCTATAACCTATCCCTGTTATAGATATCCCTTATAATACCGTTACTATAGACTTCGTTACTAATATACCTAAGGTGCTATCCTATAGAAGTCCCTACGCCCTGCTAGGTTTCCTAGAGTTAGATATATTAGCAATAGTAATATATAAATTCTTAAAAAAGATAATCCTTCTCATAGGATATTTAACCTATAGAGCAAAAGAATAAGTAATAGTCCTATTCTACGTATTTTTCCTCTTAGACTAGGGAATTCTATATTATATTATTAGTAACTAGGATCCTAAGTTTATCTCTATAGTATAGCATATAATATTTAATACCCTTAATATTAGGCTCTTCTTCTTAATAGCATACTACCCCTAGATAGATAAGTAGAGCAAAAGAATAAACCAGACTGCTAAGATTGCAATATAATTCTATATATCTAAATCCCCTAATATCCTATAGACCGATATACTACCTGCCCTATAGTATAATCTTAATAACTCCCTATCTACTATAATTAGATGATCGCTAAACGAGGTTATACTTAGATTTAAGCTATGAAGTATCCTTAATATAGTTATATAAATAAGCGCCCTAATTAAGAGCCTTATTATTCTCAGGGAGATATATTAGAAGGAGGTACTACTACTTATTAATATAGCGAACGCCTCGTATAAGGAGAGATATAATAACTACTATATTAATATAACTTTTAATAAAGGGGATAAAGTCTAGATATAACTTAGTAAAGGATTCTACCTGCTAGGATAATATAATAGCAAATAGACCTCTAGATAGATAGGACCCTTCTGAATTAAGCGTGTTATTAGTCCTCTCGCCTATGAGGTAGATATTCCTAAGTACTAGCGGGTTTATCTAATCCTCTCTATAGCCTAGCTATATAAGCTAGCCTAGGGAGAAGACCTATTTAACTATAAGACTCCGCTACTAAAGCCTATTAAGGTTAATAGTAGTGAGGAGTAGGAACTTAATTATATTATTAAATAAAGAGTCTTATAGAGGAGTTATAAACCTACTATTAAATACCTTATCTAATAGAAAGGC